>CAUYRB010030808.1:0-43217 GCA_963574695.1 Propithecus perrieri | reverse complement strand
TACTGTTTCTGTGTGTAATTCTTTTTTTTTTTTTTTTATTTCAGCATATTATGGGGGTACAGATGTTTAGGTTACATATGATGCCCTTGCCCCGCCTCCGCCCCGTATAATTCTTTTTTTTTTTTTTTTTTTTTTTTTTTTGAGACTCTCACTCTTTTTGCCTGGGCTAGAGTGCCGTGGCGTCAGCCTAGCTCACAGCAACCTCAAACTCCTGGGCTCAAGGGATCCTTCTGTTTCAGCCTCCCAAGTAGCTGGGACTACAGGCATGTGCCACCATGCCCGGCTAATTTTTTCTATATATTTTTAGTTGTCCGATTAATTTCTTTCTAATTTTAGTAGAGACGGTGTCTCGCTCTTGCTCAGGCTGGTTTCGAACTCCTGAGCTCAAAGGATCTGCCCGCCTTGGCCTCCCAGAGAGGTAGGATTACAGGCGTGAGCCACCGCACCCGGCCCTCAGGCTATTTCTTCTTAAGAAAGCTTCAGTAGTTTGTGTCTTTCAAGAAGTATGTTCATTTTATCTAAATTATTAAACTTGTTGGCATAAAATTGAACACAGTATTCCCTATCATCCTTTTAACATCTATAAGATCTGTAGTGATATCCCTCTTTCATTCCTAATATTGGTCATTTTTATCTTTTGTTGTTGTTGTTCTTCATCAGTCTGGATAGAGGTTTATCAATTGCATTGATCTTTTCAAAGATCCAGATTTTTGTTTCATTTATTTTCCTTATTTTTTCCTATTTTCTAGTACATTGATTTCTGCTCTTACTTTTAGTATCTCCTTCCTTCTGCTTGCTTTAGTTTTAATTTGCTTTGTTTTTCAATTTTCTTAAGGTGAAATTATTAATATTAATAACTTGAGAACTTTCTTTCCAGCATAACTTTTTAATGTGATAAATTTCCATGGTAACCCCGTTCTACAAATTTGATATATTGTGTTGTCAATTTCGTTCCAGTCATAATGTATTCTAATATTCTTACCCATGAGTTATGTAGAAGTGTGTTGATTAATATTCAAATATTTAGAGTTATTTTCAGATATATTTATGTTATTAATTTCTAGTTTAATTCAATGTGGTCAGAAAACTTACTTTATATGAATTTAGGCATTCCATCTTTCTCTCCTCAAAACTACCCCTTAAAATGAAGACTATCTCCATACATTTTTTGGAGTTATCTCCAGAATATTATAGTGTGAATAAAACAAAGTGGAAATATATATTATATATGGCATTTAAATGGAAGGATGAACTACAAAATAACAAACAAAATGATTATCTATAGGAGGGACCGAAGAACCAGGTAGGAGTCAGTGATAGAAACTAGATTTCTCTGAATACACCTTGTTTTGTAAATTTTATTTTGTAATCGAGATTATAAAACAAAATTGAGTAAAAGTAAGGGGGAATAAAAGCGAATTCTAGAAATCAAAAACAATATGATCACAAAATCATACAGACTAGTAAAATGGTTTTTCCACAATGCTTTGTATTTGCTCGTAAAAGTAAACAAATGCTTCCTTTGGACTTTCTTAGAAGTACTGTGGCCCAACTTGGCAGACTATTGTTTGTATGGGATGCACAGAATAGAGAGCAGACTATAAACCCTAAATCTTCAAAAGGACGTTTTGTAATGAAAATGCATGTTTGCATTAGAATCCTGGCTCTGCCCTTCAGTATCTGGATGACCTTGGGCAGGCTATTCAGCCTAGAAGGGCTCTTTCGCTCTTTGCCCCTCTCACTTCACCTGCCAAATCCATTATTTTCTTTCCCCAAGTAACTTTCTGTTCTTTCCACTACAAATCACACTGGTCTGGACCCCACCCCTTAACTTTACCACGATCTGTTGAATACAGTTACCAACATGGCGAGGACAGACTTACTGGAGCCCCTGTGGTTATGTTACCTTTTCTTTCCATGTCTCATTCAATTAATCTTCCCAAATCATATACATAGTAAGGGAGGAGGGAATATCTCTTTCTGACCCCAAATCCACAATTTTTGCAAATTCCATGAAGACAGATAAAAGGCAAGATCATTAAAAGCAGAGGGTCTCAAACTACAGTGAGGGAGAACAGATCAGTGGTTGCGAGAGGCTAGTGTGAATGAATACAAGGAATTCTGTGTGGTGGTAGAACTGTTCCGTGTCCTGATCGTTGTTGTCGTTACATGAACTTATATAGGTGTTAAAATTCATAAAATGCATACTCCCCGAAAGTCCATTTCACTGTATGATAATTAAAAAAAAAAAAAAGCAGAGCTGTTTCAATACTTAGAAATTTTGTCCTATACCATGTGGATAAAATTGAAATTAATCCAAAAATTAAAAGGTTAAAAACCTAGGCTGTCTTTCCTCCTCTAGAACTATACTCAGAGTCATCCCTAGGCAAAGCTGTGACTGAGCAAAGGCCCCTCGTCACCTTCCCCCTTCCCTTTCTCTCTTGATCCTCCCACAAACCCTGCAGGCAGGACACCCATGGGCGCACACTGCCCTCCCCACAAACGCACAGCCTGCCATTTGTGACATCCAGCCCCACTGCCCCTGAATCCTTGCACTGGGGAGCACCCCCGACTCTGGAACTATAGCCCTAATCTGTTTATCAGAACTCATTTCCTCAACATGAGGTCCTGCTCTCAGTTAATTGTTATAGTAGGAAGGATCCGATAAACCCATGCTCACCATGCGGAGGTGCTAATAACCAAGAATGATCGAACGGGATAGAAATATCAGTCAGGAGTAGGCAGATAATAAAGAAATTGAGGGCAGGGAAGCTTTCACAACATCATTCAACTTGTTCCTTGTAGGTCCTGCCCATTCTGGCCTCAAAATATATACAAGCCATCTCAGATAGCTGTCATTGCTTTTCTAGAAAGTCTTCAGCATAGCGGGGGAGGCTACGCACGTGTTGGGGCAGGGGTTTGGGGGAACTCTGTACTTTCTGCTTAGTTCTGCTGTGAACCTAAAACTGCTCTAAAAAATAAAGTCTATTTTTAAAAAGTCTTCAGAGCCTTCTCAGTATATACGCTACATCATAATTCTTTAGCATAGTGTGGGCAAAGCTCACTATAGTATTCAGTAGGGTAATAATAAAATAATAATAGCTAGTATATTTTGAACATTGACCATATGATAAGCACTGTTGTAAGTACTTTAAATATGTTATTGCACTTAATTCTCAACAATCCTAAGTGGTAGATACTATTATTATCATCTCAATTTCACAGGTGAGGAAATTGAGGCAAAAGAGGTGAAAGCAACTTGTTGTGGTAGACACAGAGATGTGTCACCCAGACCCCTGGTCAAGACTGGCCTTCTTCCCCAGCTATGGGAGTGCAGAGAGCCTCCTGCTGTCAGCTGTTCAGGTCAGCCTCAGACACGAGAGATCCCCTCACTTAGGGTCACGTCCGCCCAGGGCCAGCACAGGGCAGATTTCTCAGCGAGGCGGTATGTGAAGGCCTGGCCATCTCAGCCCAGGGCGGGAGCTCTGATGGTCTGGAGCTCCCTGCCGGGCTGGCCAGGCTTTGCTGGGCCTCATCTCACTTCTACCCCCTCCCTCTGTCCAGTCCTGCTTTCGCCTCTGGCCTGCCTAGGTGCTGATCCTTAATAAACATCCTGCACCCCAAACTCTGTCTCAGCGGTGGCTTCTAGAGGACCCAACCCACAGCACTCGCCAAGCGTCGCCCAGCAGGTAAGTGGTGACCCCATGATTCAAACTGACAGTCTGATGCTCTTAATCACTATGATGTGATTAATATAAAGACAAAGCGAGAACTCTCCCATAGCAATGGTTAAAACCATTACTGGGAATAGCTGAATTTTGTCTGTAATTTTTTGTAACAGCTTTATTGAGATATAAATTCACGTACCATAAAATACACCCTTTTAAAGTACACATGCAATTCAGAGGTTTTAGCGCATTGACAAAGTGCAACCATCAGCACTATTTCCAGAACATTTCATCACCTCAAAAAGAAACCCTGTACCCATTCCCAGTCACTCCCTATCTGTCTTCAGTTTTGGTCCTCCTAAACAATAATTCAAGTAGTTAATTTGTTCTTGTCAGTTATGAAATTCATCTACTGTGATCGAAGTCACAAACTCTCCTAATTTTACCCTTTTTAAAAGTATCAAGTCCATAAAATCTCATTCCTGGAAATTTATTCTAAAAAAGAATGACAAAAGATGGGAGGAAAATCAAATTCTGTGCTGCAGCATAGTTTATAAAACTAAAAAACTGGAAACAAATGTCCAATGTGGGTGATTCGTTAACTAAATCATGGCACATCAACAAAATGTAATACTAAAGACTAAACAGCAACAAAGAAAATGTCTGGTATGACATTAAGCATAGAAGCAGAACATAAAATTGCATCTACAACTATGTAAAATATGTACATATGGGTAAGGGTCAAGAGAAAATAAAGAAAAACGAAAACAGTTGCTGCAACAGGATGTTGGAACTGTGAATTATTCTCATTCTTCTGCATTCCTTTATTATTGTCCAAATGTAGTCTTTACAATAAATTAGAATTGGAGGGAAATATGCACATATCCACTTTTGTCAGTAAAACTTCCCACTCATAAGGGGAGATGGTACAACACACAATCCTTGTTAAGAGAAAGGACTTCAAAGTCACACAGACTTGCATTTTCATTCTGGCTCTGATGCTTCTGAGATGTGACGTTGGATGTTAGCTTAACTCTGCGCCTCATTTTCCTCAACTGTTAACGGGCTAATATATTAACAGTAATGTCCTCCCTTGTAGGGCTGTTGCGAAGATGGAGTGAGACAGTGGTGCCTAGTTCACTTAATACATGAGAGCTACTGTTATTTTGTGGGGTAGGCAGTGGTGATGGGAGTGATGGTGGTGGTACTGCCAAGGAGAAAGCAGATGGGCACAGAAATGTTTGTTTATGAGAATACCACAAACACCAAAAAAATGAATGACAATATAGTTTTATACTGAATACACAGACAGAGGACTTTCCATCATCTCTATCAACTGATGACTCCAATTCAGACCTAGTGAGTATTGCTTCAAAGGAGAGTGGATTTGGAAGCATTATCCTTTCTTAGCCAGAGATACAGAGAAATCTGTACCTACAAGATAACTCATTGGTGTCCTTGTTAAAAACTTCATGCAAGAAACTGAAGCACTGCTGAATTATTGTGACTCATTACATTAATGAATACAAAGGCCTATTAACTATTCACATTGTTGTAATCATGATATTCTCACCTCATTAACCAAGAGTCAGTGTGGCATAATAAGCAAACCCTATTCATGCCTTTGTCTTCTCCCAGGCCCATCCTCCGTTGTGCACAGCACCCCAGCCCAGCCTGTCCTGCCCACTCAAGGACTCCAGTCAGTTCCTCTCACTCTTGCGTCAATTAGTCCTCTCCCCTCATCAGGCTGTAACCACACTGTAGCATACCCCTCCTCGACAGAAAGCAAAAATCCTTGCTGGATCCCACATTTCTTTCTAGGTACCGCCCATCTCTCTGCTCGCTGTTACAGCAAAACTCCCTGAAAGAGAGTAGCAGAATGCTGCAAATTATTGATGCCGGGTAATGGGAATGTGTATGTTATAATATTCTTGCTACATTTTTAATTTAAAAAGATTACTGAGCTATAATTGACATACACTAAACTTTATATACAGACAGCCCTCTGTATTAGTGGGTTCTGCATCTGTGGATTCAATCAACCTTGATCAAAAATATTCCCCCCAAAAATGGATGGTTGCATGTGTACTGAACATATACAGACTTTTTCCTTGTCGTTATTCCCAAAACAATGGAGTATAACAACTATTTACATAGCATTTATATTGGATTGCATATTGTAGGTAATATTGAGACGATTTAAAGTATACAGAGGATGGGTATAGGATATATACAAATACTACACCATTTTATATCAGGGACCTGAGCATCTGTGGATTTTGGTATCTTTAGGAGGTCCTGGAACCAATCTCTCACAGATACCGAGGGACAACTGTGTATTTCACGTGCACAATTCAACAAGCACTGGTATGTGAATATGCCTGTAAAACCATCGCCATATTCAAGATAATGAACATATCCATCACCCTCGAAAGTTGCCTAGTGCCCCTTTGAAATCCCTCTCTCTTTCCCCTCCTCCCCAGGCAACCTTTCTGTCACTGTATATGCATTTGTATTTCCTACAATTTTTATAAATGAAATCATACAATATGTACGCATTTTTCTTTGGCTTCTTTCACACAGCATAATTATTTTGAGATTCATCCATGTTGCAGCATGCATGAATGGTTCATTCCTTTTTTATTGCTGAGTGCTATTTATACCACAGTTTGTTTATCCATTCACCTGCTGATGGACACTTGGGTTATTTCCAGTTTGGGGCTATTATGAATAAAGCTGCTTTGAACATCAAAGTGTAAGTCTTTGTATAGACATATACTTTCATTTATCCTGGATAAATACCTAAAATGGAATGGTTGGGTCATAGAGCAGGTACACATTTAAATTTTTAAGAAACTGCAAAAACCATTTGGCAGGGTATTTGTACAATTTTCCCACCAGCAGTGTATGGGAGTTCTAGATCCTCCATACCCTAATCAACACTTGGCATATAGTCAGACTTTTTATTTTTATCATTCCACTCAGTGTGGTTTCTCATTGTGGTTTTGATTTGCATTTCCCTGTTGCCTAGCAAAGTTGAGCATTTTTTGTGTGCTTATCCGCCATCCACAAACTTTCTTCAATAAAGTGTGAAATCTTTTGCCCATTTTGTATCGAGTTGTTTGTTTTTTATTTTGGGGTTTTAAGAATTTTTTTATATCTTAGATACAAATACTTTATCAGATATATGATTTTCCACTATCTTCTCCCAGTCTTTTTATTCTCGTAACAGTATCTTTTAAAAAGTATGTGTGGTACAGATACACAATGGAATACTACTCAGCCTGTAAGAGGGACGAAATCCTGTCATTTGCAGCAACATGGATGAATCTGGAGGACATTATGCTAAGTGACATAAACCAAGCACAGAAAGACAAATACTGAATAATCTCACTTACATGTGGAATCTAATAAAGTTGAACTCATAGAAGTAGATGGTAGAAGGTAGTTACTAAAGGGCGGGAGATGGGGAGGGAGGGAATGGGGAGTTGTTGATCGAAGGGTACAAGTTTCAGATAGGAGGAACAGGTTTTGAGATCTATTGCCCAGGAGGGTAACTATAGTCAATAACTGTGTATTATTTATTTCAAAATAACTAAGAGAGTAAATTTCAAATGTCTCACCATAAAAAAAAAAGGTAAGCAAGGTGATGGATATGTTAATTAGCTTGATTTAATCATGCCACATTGTATATATTTCAAATATCACACTATACCCTATAAATGTATACAATTATGATTTGTCAATCAAAATATGATTAATAAATTTTTGAATTTTTTTAAATTTAAAAAATAAAAAGCAGAGGTTTTAATTTTGGTAAGTCCAATTAATCAATTTTTAATGCATAGTGCTTCTGATGTCGTATCTAAGAAATCTTTGCCAAAATCAATGTCGTAAATGTTTTCTATTTTTTTGGAAGTTTTATAGTTTTAGGTTTTACATTTAAGTCAATAATCTGAGTTAACTTTTATATATTCTGTGAAGTATAAAGTTCTTTTTTTGTTTTGTTTGGCAAATGGATATCTAATTGTTCCAGTAACCTTGGCTGAAAAGACTATTCTTTCTCCGCAGAATTTCCTCCACCTTTGTAAAAATTAAATTGTCCATATGTGTGTGGAAATAGTTGTTCTCTCTTCCATTCCATTGATCTGTTTGTCTAGCTCTATGCCAATATCACACTGTCCTGACTACTGTACCTTTATAACAAACGTTGAAATCAGGTAGTGTTAGCCCTCCAACTTTGTTCTTCATTTTAAATGTTGTTTTGACTGTTATAGGTCCTTTCATTTCCATATGAATTTTAGAATCAGCTTTTCAATTTACACTTTTAAAAAAGCTTGGTGAGATTTTTTTTTTTTCTTTTTTTTTTTTGAAACAGAGTCTGGCTCTGTTGCCTGGGCTAGAGTGCCGTGGCGTCAGCCTAGCTCACAGCAACCTCAAACTCCTGGGCTCAAGTGATCCTCCTGCCTCAGCCTCCCGAGTAGCTGGGACTACAGGCATGCACCACCATGCCCGGCTAATTTTTTTCTATATATTTTTAGTTGTCCAATTAATTTCTTTTCTATTTTTAGTAGAGACGGGGTCTCACTCTTGCTCAGGCTGGTTTCAAACTCCTGAGGTCAAACAATCCGCCCGCCTCGGCCTCCCAGAGTGCTAGGATTACAGGCGTGAGCCACCGTGCCCAGCCTCCTGCCATTTATAGTTAAAGTCTCCTCCTTGTCTCTAATTTTGCCTTTTCCAAGGTATTATATAAATGGAATCATACAATATGTAGTCTTTTGAATTTAGCTTCTTTCACTTCTTATAATACAGGTGAAATTCATCTGTGCTATTGTGTGTGTATCAGTAGTTCATTTCTTTTAATTGCTGAGTACTATTTGATGGATGGATGGATGTAACTACAGGTTGTTTATTCATTTACTTGTTAAAGGACATTTTGGTTGATTCCAATTTGGGGTAATTATGAATGAAACTGCTAAAAACATTTGAGTACAGGTTTTGTGTGAACACAAGTTTTCATTTTTCTTGAGTGGATGACATGGTAAATTTCTATTTGATTTAATAAGAAACTGCCACATTTTTTCCCAAGTGGCTGTCGCATTTTGCATTCCCACCAGCAATGTATCAGAATTAGAGTTGCTCCACATCCTCATCAACCGTTTCTTTGATTTCAATAAACCTAATGGGTATTGAGTGGTATCTAATTTTTAATTTGCATCTCTCCAATAACTAATGATGCTAAACATCCCTCCATGTGATTATTTGTCATCCATATATGTTTTTTGGTGAATTATCTGTTCAAATGTTTTATTCATTTTTTAAATTGGGTTGTTCTCCTATTATTGAGTTTTTTAAGTTTTTAAAGTATATTCTGGATACAACTTCTTCATCAGAAAGTGAATTTGCAAATATTTTCTTCCAGTCTTTGGTTTGTCTTTTTCATTCTCTTAACACTGTCTTTTGAAAGACCAAAATTTTTACTTTAAGTCCAATTATCAATATTTTCTTTTATTAATTATTGATTTTTCTGCAATATCTTAGAAATCTTTGTCCAACCCAAGTTCATAAAGGTCTTCTCCTATATTTTCTTCTATTAGTTTTGTAGTTTTAGGCTTTACATTTATATCTATGATCCAATTTTGAGCTTATTTTTGTACATGTTTGTGAAATATGGATCAAGGCTCATTTTTTTTGTATATGTATGACCTTTGTCCTAACACCATTTGTTGAAAAGATTATCCCGTGTCCATTAAATTGTCAATGCCATTTGTAAAAATCACTTGTTCATAAATGTGTGGACTATTTTTGAATTCTCTATTCTATTCCTTTGACCTATTTGTTAATCTTTATCCCAATATCACATTATCTTGATTATTATGGCTTTGTAATAAGTTTTAGAGTTATATAGTATAAATCTCCCGGCTTCATTTTTCTTTTTCAAAGCTATTTTGGCCACTCTAGGTCCTCTGCATTTCCTGAGTTTGATTCAGCTTGTCAATTTCTACCCAAGAAATCTTGCTAGAATTTTCATTGAGATTGCACTCAATTTATAGATCAATTTGGAGAGAATTGACATTTTCATTCTGCCTTGTCCCTTTGGCAAGTTTTGTGCAGGAGAGTTTTCCAGCCCGCTCCCAGCAGTAAGAGACTTCTAATGGTATTGATTAAAGAATGTAGGCCCAAGACTATTTCCTTCCTTTCCCCATCTTTTTCTTTACCCTTCCCCCAGCCACAGTGGGTTTTTACCTATACCCTGGAGGTGACAGATGTGCTGACCTTTCCTCAGTGGCTTAAGGGTTTTGTTCTTACAGGAGAAGGATCAAAATGGAGCATCTTGTCTTTCTGGCAGTGACAGCCACTCCTCTTTTCCCGGCCTGTACCAGTGAAGGAGACTCTCTCAGCTTTTTGCCTGCCCCCCCAATCTTTCTCTAGAGGTCTGTGGAGAAGAAGCCTACAAGTAGGTGTGAACTCCCATTATATCTGTGACTACCAATGGTTCTATACTTGGCATTTAGCAATCTGTTAAAAAGTTTAGCCAAATATTTCTCATATGCTTGATTGGTGCCTGGTATCTCTTCCTGTGACTGTGTGCTCTGGCACAAGTGAGACAGTTCTTATGTCCCCACCTCTTTTTGGAGGAGTCTGTCTTTCCTCAGACTTTGGGCTACTTAGTTGCTCTGTAACACAAGCTCTCTTAGGGGTTCAAGTAACATTATGATTTTGTAGTTTTTCTGACATTTTATTACAGTTTGGTGGAAGTGACACTCTTTCTACTTTCCTCATCCTAGGTAGAAACAAAACTCTCAAATTCAGCAACATTTCAAAGTGAATTTTTCTTTTGTTAATCAATAATAGTATGAATTTGTGGAAGACAAATTTATTCAGACAATGTTTGCTATACATTTGGATTCATGGATTTTTGGCAAACTTATTAGTCTGTGCCCCATCCCCTCCCTATCCAAGATCCACATACATGGTTTTGAAATCACTATTTATATTAAGATTTTAAAAAACGTAAAACATTTTTAACTATGGTTTTGAAATTATTAAGATCACTTATAATTCTGATAGCTATTGTAATTTAGCCATATTTTAAATACAAATGCAAAAAAAATTTACCACTTTACTAAAAAAGAAAAATGATTTCATTGGCACATGTGGTCAGAAATAGCTTCTAAATATACATAAGCTTTGAATTTCCTAATTCTCACATATTTAAAGTCACAGTATGTGAGGTATAAAGGGTACTAAAGTGGCTAGGAATTAAATTCAGGACAATGCCAAAAAGAAACATTTGTGATTCTGTAAGTATATTTCCCATAAAAGTGCAAACTGATTTTGACAAATTATGGCCATTACATCTATCACTTTTAGCACTTTGATACATATTTCCTGAGCAACATATATAATACACAAATAAGAAAACTGAAGAATGCTGTGACTTTCAAGCAACTTTGACAACCCAATCTGTCCTAGCATTTAACCATAAAACATATGATCTAATTTTTTCCCCAATGATTGACAGTAGTATATAGCATGTTTGACTTTCTAATTATTATTTATTACGACAGTCTCAAAATGTGAAGAGAAAAATTAAAGGAAGAAAATATTTTTTAAAAGTGTACTATTTTTTTCCCCCACTTAAAAAAAAAAAAAAGAAAGCGTACTATTTTAGGGAGAGTGGGAGGGAGGTGAGGAATAAAAACTTACCTATCGGCTACAATGTACTCTATTCTGGTGATGAGCAAACTAAAAGCCCTGACTTCAGCACTATGCAATTCATCCATATAACAAGAACACTGTATCTCCTAATATTTTGAAATAAGAATTATTTTTTAAAAAGTGGACAATTTTAATACATCACTTTATAGAATTTAATTGTTTGTGGCTTCATCACAAATAAATGGATTTAGAACTAGTCTCTCATTTGCATTGAAGAAAGTAACTTGCATAGCAAAAGATACAGTAAAAGTAAAAGTTAACTGGCATAGTAAAAGGAAAAAAATAGATATGACTCATTAAATCACTTTTTTAAAAAGTTGCTTTCACTATAAAACTGTTAGACATACTAATAGGTACATAGAATCAGATAAGTGGTACCATGTGGTCAAAAATAGTCCCAATGAATTCAATACCAAATGAAAGGTTTTACTCTTAGACTCCAAAGATATCATCTGTCAGAACAATCAATACCTCTCTTTTATATTAAAATCTGAAAGTAATAATTAAGAGAGGAGAGGAAAAAACCCAAGGATTTCACAGATTTCCCAGCAGCACAGTGCTTGAATCTATTGTATGTTCTACTATTCTTGAGTTTATTTTTAATGGATGATCATTGAAAGAGCTGCTACTGTTAGTAAACTGCTTGATTTCTTTCTATACACATATTAAACCACTACACATTTCAAAGTGAAATACACGTTACTTCCTCCTGAAATTGCCATAATTCAGGGTTCAAGTATTCTTAGAAGCATTTATCTGCTAGAAAAAATGTGGTTTTTGATTCCCTTGTGATAAGGTGAATTTCTGTCATTATTGTCAAGGCCTCTGTGTATGATAGGATTGAATTCCTTCAAGGTCACCCAAAGTCCTGAGAGCGCTATAAGATTATTTTGGCACTTTGAGTCTCCTATTTTCTGCAACATTTGTCAATGTCTCAGAGTTTCATCAGAGAAAAAAATAAAAGCCACAAAATATATGGGAAAAAAGTCACAATGGACTATATTTGCCATGACAATCATATTCGTTCAAGAAATATTCAATATGGAGATATGTATCAATTATTAAGTGAAAGATTTGGCTTCTATCTAAAATGTTCTATTTATATCTCACTGGGTATATATTTGTCTTAGTTAAGGCTAGCACAGGTCTACTCTCCTAACTTTTGTACTACATGTAAAATTAAATGGAAAAAATTCCAAATGTATTAAATCCAACTGTTGTAAACTATTTCTAAATAAAACTTCTTCCTACTAGCTAACATCTTGGTTTCTTTTATTCTTAGGATTTTTATTGACTTATTAAATGTCAATTGGACATTAATTAATGACATTGCTGTAAGTCAACAAAAATGTAACTGTTGCCATCCTGTGGTCAGACATTGATATATACACAGTCCTTGACTTATGATTGTTTGACTTACGATTTTTCGACTTTATGATGGTGCAAAAGCAATATATATTCAGTAGGTTCCTTGACTTGCAATGGGCTTACATCAGCATAAACCCATTGTAAATTGAAAATATCATTAAGTGCTTTTAGTTAGCCCTGACTTCAGCATTATGTAATTCATCCATATAACAAGAAGCACTGGTATTCCCTAAATCTATCGAAATAAAAAAAAGAAAGAAGAAAATATCATTAAGTGGAAAACAGACTCTGGACTTAGGATATTTCCAATTTAGGATGTGCTTATTGGGAGGTAACCCCATTATAAATCAAGAAGCATCTTGTATATGAAACTGAAAACAACAGGCCGGGCGCGGTGGCTCACGCCTGTAATCCTAGCACTCTGGGAGGCTGAGGCTGGCGGATTGTTTGAGCTCAGGAGTTCAAAACCAGCCTGAGCAAGAGTGAGACTCCATCTCTACTAAAAATAGAAAAGAAATTAATCGGACAACTAAAAATATATATATAGAGAAAAAATTAGCCGGGCATGGTGGCGCATGCCTGTAGTCCCAGCTACTCAGGAGGCTGAGGCAGGAGGATAGCTTGAGCCCAGGAGTTTGAGGTTGCTGTGAGCTAGACTGACGCCACGGCACTCTAGCCTGGGCAACACAGTGTGACTCTGTCTCAAAAAAAAAAAAAAAAAAAAACCCAATGGGCCAGCTCAAGTTTATACAGAGTGGCAGTGTGATTCCAAGAGGAGGAAGAAAGCAAGACCCCCATATACAAGAGCTTTTCAATTCTTTACTTATATTTGCAAACATCCCATTGACACAATCCAGCCACAAGGCCAAGGCCAGTGTTAGTGTGAGAGGGCCCTACGACAAGGCATGGAAAGAGGAATGCGTGAATAAATTGGGACTAGTGTGACAATTAATCCACCACTGTGGCCAACAATTTGACCCACACAAACTATTAACCATGGGATAGTTTCTTACTTTTAAACTTCAGGAAACATTATTTCTATATTAAAGCTTCATAAGTTCTTAGAGTTGGCTAAAATTAGGAAAGTATTTCTTATTCTTTCCAGTAGGAAATTATGCTAAGACTCTAGTTCTAGAAAATTGGGGCAATGAGTTTTCACTTTTCTATCTCACATAACATCACCCTAACACAATTATTCACAACTACAGTGACAGTAAAATTCATAAGGCTTTTTCTTTTACCACTAAGAGAAGTAATATAGAAATTCTAATTAGCACCTATTCAATTTAATTCTGTTCTTAATATTATCATTGCTATTCTCATTATTAATCTGCACTAACCAGTTTCAATTAATTCTTAACAGTGAATCTCTACACAAAGGCTCATGATGGCCTTGTTCCATTTTGCAAATCAGGTACGTGTAGGTTCCTAACAATAACAAATTCCGTTTAAAAACTTCATAGCTTGGATAAATTATAATCTATCTTAATGAAACAGAAAAAAATTAAAAATATAAAAATCCAACTTCAAGTTTTAGCCATGAGATAGCAACAAGGGCCAGATTTACCACCTGAAATAACTCAAAAAAACCATACAAAGTATATGAGGGAACAATTTTCAGACATCAGACAATAAGCAGAGCAGGACAGTGATCCTTAAGAGAAAGTAACATACAGCGTGAACCTACTATTTCCCACTTACTGATTAGAGAGAGTTTCCAGGTTGCAATGCAAGGAAGGAGAACCCAAACTGAACCTGTAGTCTCCTTAATTTAAAGAACTGAGAATTCAGGAAGAGCAAGGAGTCTAGAGTTTATAGGGCTAAAGCATCAGAGAGGAGAAAGGTATATGGATAGAGAGAGAAAGAGAGAGAGAGAGAGAGAGAGAAAGCAGAAGAAGAGAAGGAGGGATATTCAAAGAGCTCCAGAGTTCCTCTTAGGTGTTCAACATAATATTGATTACAGTGTGTATTTGAAACCAGGTAAAGAACCACCAAAAAGGAACAGGTGGAACACTCTCTGGAGCCCACACAGAAACTGGAGTACTCTCTGTTCTCATCAGCTGGAGTGGATAAAAGCTTGTAATAAATATACAGGGAATTGGGTAGGGTATTCAGAAGGGTATTGCCTCAGTAGTGGGGAAAAATAGTCCTATATTTAAGGCTGCTCTGGTCTTACCTAACGAGACTTAAGAACAAGCCATTAAAAAAATCAAGCTGTTTCCAAATAATGTAACTATATCCCAGAACAAAGATCAAGAATATTTATAGAAATGCAAAAATATACAGCACCCAACAAGGTAAAATTCACAATGTCTTCATTCCAATAAAAAATTATTAGGCATGGAAAGAAGCAGGAAAATATAAACCACAATGAGAGGGGAAATAGCAAAGGAAATAGTTAGAGAAATTACACAGGTAACACAATTAGCAGATAAAGGCCATTAAAACTGTTGTTATAACTATAATTCATATGTTAAAGAAGACAAAGGAAAGCATGAGAACAGGACTTTTATAGAAATTAATTTTTCACTTTATATGAAAAAGCAAAGGACCTAGAATAGCCAAAATGACTTTGAAAAAACAGAGTTATTTCGAAGCATTATACCATCTGATTTCAAGATTTACTATATTATAAAATTATAGTAATAAGACAATGTGGTATTGACTTAAAGGCAGACAAATAGGAAAATTAAAATAGACCCACATTTATACTGTTAATTGACTGTTGGCAAAGGTGCCAAGGAAGTTAAATGGAGAGAGATTAACATTTTCAACAAATGACAATGGAAATAAAAACATAGAATAAAATAAATCTTAATCCTTATATCATGCACAAAAATTAACTAGAAATGGATCATTGACTTAAACATAAGAGATAAAATTACATGAGTAAAAGATATATGAGGACCTTCATTTTGCAAAAGGTTCTTAAATGGGGCACAAAAAGCACAAGCTACAAAAGAAATAATAAATTAGACCTCTACTTCAAAATTTAAAAACTTTTGCTTTTAAAAAATACTATTTTAAATGTTTACAAAGCAATCCAAATTTTGTGGCAAATATTTTCAAAACATGTATATAACAAAGGACTTGTATCTAGAATGTATAATGAACTCCTACCAATCCACGATAAAAAGATTTGAAAAGATCCTTTACCAAAGAACATATATGGATAGCAAAAAAAGTACATGAATTCCATTAAAGAAATAAAAATTAAAACCACAGTGAGATACTAGAGTACAGCCACAAGACAGGCAAAAATTAAAAAGATCGATCATACCAAGTGTTAGCAAGGATGCGAAGCAACTAGAACTCTCACATACTATTGGTAGGAATATAAAATGGTTAAATCACTTTAGAAAATGTATGGCAGTATCTTAAAAAGTTAAATATGCCTACCATATGATCTAGCCATTTCATTTCTAGGTACTTACCCAAAAGAAATAAAAGCACATGTCCACATAAAGATTTGCACATGAATGTTTTACTGTTAATAGTCAAAAAGTGGAAACAACCCAAATGTCCATCATCAAGAGAATGGATAAACAAAGGATGACATATCCCCTCAATGAAACATTACTCTGCAGTGTAAAGGAACAGACTATGCATATATACAACATGGATGAATCTCAAATAATTACACTGGTTGAAAGAAACCAGACCAGAAAAATAATATATAATATACGATCCCATTTATATAACATTCCAGAAATTACAAGCTATGGTGACAGAAAGCAGACCAGTCATTGCCCATGGACAGGGGAGGGGAGAGGAAGGGATGAATTACGTAGGGGCATAAGGAGCTGTTGGGTTTGATGAATATGTTCATTACCTTGATTGTGGTAATGATTTCACAGTTTATACACGTTGTAACTCATGACATTTAAATTTATGTAGTTTATTGTACATTAATTACACTTGCATAAAGCTCTAGGAGAAAAAAACCTCTAAAAATCTAAGAAACAGCTCTAATTCTGAAAACAGTATTCTATTTGAACTCGGATATGTGACTGATCATGTCAAATTTCAGTTTCCTCTTCGATAAAAGAGAAGGGTTGGACTAAATGACTTCTAAAGTTCTTTCATAGCTAAAAGTCTAATCCTTGTTTGTGTGTGTCTATTATCTCAGGCAGAATAGACGACACATTTGATCACAAATAATTGCTGCACAAATACTTCATGATGCCTCCCCTCAGAGTGCTTCCCTGCAGGAAGGTTTTATTGACTGTTACTTGGAGGTTTTTCTTGACCATGGGTTTACTTTGTCAATGAAATGTGATTGGAAGTAAAATGATCAGAAGCTTTAAGAGTATGATTCTGCCCTGTCCATTACCCTCTTCCATGTGATCAGCAAGTCCAAAATAGGAGCTTCTCTTTCAGCCAGGTCTCCAGGGTGAAGAAGAAGTGGGCCAAAGCTACAGACCTGTGAAGGGTATATTCATAGGAGACAGAAAGGAATCTATTTTTATAAACCTCCAAGATTTGAGGGGGCTTTTGTTCCTGTGGCATACCTTAGTTCAGGATGACTGACACAGAAATTGGTATTTAGAAATGGTATGATTCTATAATATATAAATCTAGCAAATATGTTATGCTATGTTCAGAGATAGGGAAACTGCTATCAGAGGCTAAAAAGATGGTCACCTGTGACAACTTTGAAGTATTTTATGTCATAAACTTTTAGCAATAAGCAAAGAATGTGAAAAACAGAGTATTAATAAAAAGTTAGTTGCATATGCCATTCCTCTTATCTGTCTGTAAGCTCCACAAGGATGAGTAGTACAAATTGTTCATTTGAAAGGAAAGTGATGCCATAAGAAAGAAAAAAATATATATGGATATATAGATATATGTAGAAAGGGAGCTGGTGTTCAAGCAGCATGCAAAGGGAATAGAGAAAGTCCAGGAATTCCAGAATATTTAGGGTCAGGAAGATGAAACTAATTCTTATTTCCAACCAGTGAGTTATAAATTGAAAAAGACCTTTGAGGAACAAAGGGTGACGAACACTCAGCCTCTAAACCAGCATGAAATCAACAATGTGGCCATAAAAATTTTTTCGTATGGTTATCAGTGCTCTTGTCTTATCATTAATATGCTTTAACTCCAAAAAGAAAAAATCTTTGAGTGGATTATGTTCTCTGAGGCCACATCCATATCCACTGTACCTAACATAGGTGCTAGGTGTGTAGTACACATTTAGTGGAGGATTGTTAATCGGCTGACTCTCTTCATAGGATAGGACAATCCATTATGACATGTTCTCAAATGGGAGTCCTCTCCCACAATATTCATCCGGCTTCTAGTACTTTTTTGTATCAGGAGTTTCTACTCACAATGTGGTCAATGTGATCCAAAGTGGGTTCCTTAAAATACTTACAGTGTGAAATGTTAATATGTTAGGTAAAAATAATTGGTGGTCAAATTAGTTTAGAAAGCACTTAGTTAAACAAAATTAAATGGTTTTATTTAGTGTAGAACATACCAGAGATTTTTTTAAATTCCAGTGGAAATGGTGAAGCTCCAAGAGAGGACATGATATGCAACACTTGCCAAACTTAAATGACCACAGAACATTTTTTCCCCCGAATATTTCACAGATTTTGTATTCTGTGAAAAACATATAGAATTTAATATTCTATGGAAAAACTATTTCAACATTGTTTGAAATACTAAATGTATATTAACATCTATGCTTTAGTCCAACTTTGCTTCCTTTCCCCTGTGCATGTGTAATTCCTCCCATAGTACTAAGAATGATCAGAAGCAATGATAACAAATCTTAAATTTTTGCTTCTGGTCTTTTTCCATGCATATTTATATGCCATAAGGACTTGTATAATCAATACATTCTTTGTTCCTTCATTGTGTCATGTTAATAGCCCAATTACAGCACTTCTTTGCAGCTGAGAAACTTCCTTTTGTTGTCCCCAGTGCAGCAACATGTGGCCCTAGTTCAATGGGAAGAAGCCAATCATATCTAGTTGCTGGCCCAATGCCTGGCACACCAACTGAAAGCTATATAGGAGCAGGGAGCCCTAAAAAGGGTCCCGAAAAAATGTTGAAACTTTGCTCATCTTGCTTCTCTCCACCCCTTCTGTACCTTCCCCTCGTTTTCTGTTCATGTTACTTATCCAGCAACTTCAAGTTATGTTACTGCCTATTGTTTATTTATTATTCCCCCTAGCTCCTTGTTAGCTAATCTGCTCAACCTTCTCCAGATATGCTCTATGCTTTCAAGTTTCCCTGCCTCTGCTCTGGTTGCCCCTTCCTCGTCAAGGCCCCTTATCTCGGCATATGCAAGCCTGCTTATCCTTGAGGGTCTAGTTCAAATGTTCTCTTGTCTTCAGTTCTCTATTTTGAAGTATGCTCTCTCACTTGAGAATATCCACAGAACTTTATTTATACCAGTTTTTGACGTGAAGCATGTTCTTTCATATAGTAGTGCATGCACATGTGCATCTCTTTTATCTGACTATAAGCTCCATGGGAGTGGGTAGTATGATTTGTTGGACTTTGACTCTTCCCATGCACACACTTTCCTCACCTAGGATGTGTTTCAGAAGATGCTGATGTATAAAAAAGACTTTCAATGAAACTGTAAGCCATACATTCATATTGACAGGCTCTATCTGGGTGGAACAACACTAGTACATAGACTTAGTACCTCTTTAACTTCCCCAGAATCTATTTTCAACAAATATGTTAATGATCAATATAGATTTTTTTAATGTTTCATAGAAAAGATTTCCATGACATACTCCATAACACACTTTATACATCATTATCCTACAATCACTTCTATTAAGTCCCTGTAGAGGTGCTGCCCCTGCGAGCTCTTCATCACTCCCTCTCTCAGAGCAGGCACACAGGCCCTTGTCTTTTCAATTCCAAGACCTTCCTTCCAAGACTTGAATTCTCTTTCCCTTTTTATGAAGAATGAGTCATCTCTACCTCTTGTAAGTCAGCACACCTTGGAAAAAGTTGCATACAATCACTGTCTGCAATTCTTTTCCTTTCATTCTATCTTTAACACACTCCAGTTAGACTTTTGCTACCACTATTCCACCAAAAACTACTCTCATCAAGGCCCCAAATGACTTGCTGAACAGCTAAACCCTTTGGTCAATTTTGAGAGAAGCATCTGACTATTAACCAGCTTAATACTTGTTCACTCAGCTTCCCAGAC
The DNA here is from genome assembly GCA_963574695.1 of Propithecus perrieri. Taxonomy (NCBI): domain Eukaryota; kingdom Metazoa; phylum Chordata; class Mammalia; order Primates; family Indriidae; genus Propithecus; species Propithecus perrieri. The sequence continues at coordinate 23,270 of CAUYRB010030808.1, read as the reverse complement.
AGAACATCTTTATGGTTTTCCTCCTACTCAACGCTTTGCTTCTTCTCGGTCTCATTTGGTGGTTTTCCTTCTTCCCCTTGGCTGCTGAGGTTGCAGCTCCTAGGAATCAGTCTTTGGCTATTTTCTCTTCACTACCTTCATTTGTTCCATTAGTGATTTTATCCAGGCCCACAGCCTGAAGGTCCTATGCAGGCCAATGACTCCTAAAATTATATCTCAGCCAAACTTTTCCCCCCAATCCAGATTCCTATATCCAACCTCCTGTCAACCTTTCCATTTGATTGGTCAACAGACATCTGCACCCTAACATGCCCTGCTGTCACTGGAGTTACGGACGGTAACTCCATTTTCTAGGTCACAGGCCACAAACCTTGGAGTCATCCTTACACCCAGCAGTCACCCTTAACTTCTTGTCTCCTCACACTTCACAACTAAGTTGTCAGAAAATTATCCTGGCTCTGCCTTCACAGAGCATCCAGAATAGCAATGCCTTTCACCCATACTTTACTACTTTCCTGTTCTGAACCACAACCAGGTTGCTTTCATTACTGCAATATCCGCTTAACATGTTCCCATATTTCTACCCTGGACCCCCCATCCACTTAAGTCTACTTTCTATTTAGCAGCCAGAGTGATTGTTTAAAAAAATGAAATCATGCCACTCCTCTACTCAAAACCCTACAATGACTTCTAATTTTAATCAAAGTAAAAACCAAAAACACTTTCAAAAGCCAAAAAACTCCCTACATTCCCTGATACTTCTCTGACCACCTCTCCTCACCCTGTCACTCTGTCCCCCTCACTCCCTCCACTCCAGCCTTCTGGGTGTTCATCAAACACCAAGCATCCTACTGACCTAGGGCTTTTTCTCTAGCAGCTCCCTCTTCCTAGGACATACATGCTGACATGATGACACCTCTTCATCTTTGGTTAAATCTTTGATTAAATTGTATGTTACCAGCCATACTATTTAATGCTACAAACTAGTATGTGGGTGTGCATACACACACACACACACACACACACACACACACACACACACACACACCGCATTTCCAATCCACCCTACCCTATTCTATTCTTACTTACTATTTTCCTAAGTATGTTACCTTCTGCCATAATATAAAATGTGTTTACTTATTGTTTTTATGATTTATTGAGTGTCACTACAGATGAAATAAAGGTTTCGTGAGAGCAGAAATTGTAACCTGGACTATTTATTTATTTATTTGCTTGTTTTTGCTTTTACTGCTCTATCTCAAGAACTTGGAACAATATCTGGTACGTAGTAAATGCTCAATAAATATTCGTCAAATGAACAAATAGTCAAATGCTAAAACAAAAAAAGGGTTTGACCTGGAACTACTTTCCTTACAAAATAGTAAGGACAGAATAACAATAATTGTCACTATTCCCGTTATAAAAGGTTTCTATGTTTTGATGACCTTTCTTTGAATATGAAAGTGATAGCAATACCTGAATTGTCTGTGTCTTATACCTCCTCCTACAGTGTGATGTTCCATGTATGCCTGTCAATTCTAGGCTTCTACCCATGGTTAAGATCATTCCTTCCTCTTCCTTTCTCCTTAGTGAAACAACCCTTCATTCTACTTTTTTCTTCACAATATATAAACAATATTCATTAACATTTTAAAAAAGAAATTACAAAAGAAAATTTTTAGCCTTATCAATCATTGCTTATTATGTTTGGACTCTTTAAATAATGATTCTATTGAATTTTAATTAACATATATAAAATGAACATATCTTAAGTGTTCTATTTTATAAAACTTGACTATTCTAAATACCAAACAATCCACCATCCAGAAGAAGATATGGACTACTTCTATGACAATGGAAAGTTCTCTCATGCCCCTGTCTGTTAACTGTCCTCTGCCCACCCATAAAAGGCAAGCACTGTCCTGACTTCTAGCCACAGAATTGTTTGGCCTGTCTATAAACTTTATATAAATAGGATCATATGTATGTATTTTTCTGAGTCTTAGTATTTTGACTCAATTTAATGGTTTTTGAGTCTCACTCTTTTTGTTACATATATCAATAGTTCAGGGTTTTTTTAATTTAATATTCAACTGTTTAAGTATACAATTTGTTTGTCATTCACCTTTTGATAGAGAGGTATTTATTTCAAGTTTGGATTATTAAAAATAAGGCTGCTATGTACATTCTTGTACAAGTGCATCTATGGACAAGTGTTTCCTTTCTCTCAGTAAAAAACAAGGAGAAGAATTTCTGGGCTGTGGATAGGTGTTCTTTAATCTCATAAAATATTGCTAAAGAGTTTTCCAAAGTGATTGTACCATTCTCGTTCTCATGAGAAAAATATGAGAGTCATTTGCTCCACATCTTCATCAACATTTAGTGTTCTCTATCTTTTTTATTTTAGCTATCCTAGTGAGTGTAAAAGAGGATTTCACTGTGATTTTAATTCACATTTCTCTGATGTCTTATGATGTTGACAACTTTTCATGTGCTTATGAATCATTCAAATGTCATCTTTTTGGTAGTATCTGAGTCTTTTGACCATTTTGAATGGGGTATTGGTACTTTGATAGTAAATACACAGGATTTCTTTATGTATTTTCAATGTGAGCTCTTTGTCAGATACGTATGCTGCAAATATTTTCTCCAGCCTGACTTGCCTATTTATTTTTTTAATGGCATACTTTGATTAGCAAATATTTATAATTTTGATGTTACCTAATTTAAAAGTTTTTTTTTCTTTTACTGTTAGCATTTTTATTGAAGGTCTAAATAAATTGAGAGATATGCCATATTCATAAATTGGAAGACTGAATATTGTTAAGATGTCAATTCTCCCCATATAGTTCTATAGATTCAATGTAATCTGAGTGCAAATTACAGCAGAGGTTTTTGAAGAAATTTAACATGCTAATTCCGAATTTTACAAGAAAATGTCATATATTTGTGTGTTAGATCAATATTAGAAAAAAGATTAGTTAAATAACTGATACTACCTTATTTCATGAATTGTTATAAAATCACAGTGATCAAGCCATGATAGTATTTGTATTAGGTTAGGAAATGAGAATGTCCATATTTAAATACACATGAATATGGTCAATTGATTTTATTATGGCTCCTAGTAAATTAAATGGGGAAAGAAAAAAGATTTCGAACATAAGTTCTCATTATATTAACAATGAGTGAATACTTTCTGGACTGTGCTTGTATGGTGCTAGAAGAATTATTAATATATGTACATAAGAGGAAAAAAAGTGACAGCCCTGATTACATGCCATTCCCAAGCAGTAATTTAGGGTAGATAATAAAACTAAACTTAAAACATAGGACAATAAAGTTTTAATAAGAAAATATAGGAGAAAATTTTCATGATCTTGAAGCAGGCAAAGATTTTTTGGACAGAACCCTTTCACTCTACTTCTTAAAAATTTCCCCAGGATATTGAATGAAGCTAATTTGATTCCTTCACCTGAGCTCATTTGTTAATTGTGAACAAAAAGTATAAAATACAGCCTCTTTCAAAAAACACAAGAATACTTTGAAAATTCAACCTTAGGAGGAATTTAATACAGAAGGTTGAAAAGAAAATATTTTTTGACCAGAAGATACCTTCTTCAGGTCTGTAATAAAAAGATAATTCTTTTATTTATAATGTGTATCTTGTTTTATGAATTGTTATCCTATGGTGACTACTGTATTATAGAGACTTGTAAGAACTGGCCGGCATCACGATGGTTAATGGGTGGGATTTCCTAGAGAAAGGAGTCATTTCCTGATGTCAATCATCCTGAAAGATGGGTCATTGGGTAGAAATCACAAAGAATGCTAAGTTTTCCACTTCTTTTGGTCTGGATTTAGACCAAAAAATTTATCAAGGATGGCAAGTGCCTGAACACATTATTCCTAATTTAAATCTTTACAGGCGGACGGGCACAATGGCTCATGCCTGCAATCCTAGCACTCTAGGAGGCCAAGGAAGGAGGATCGCTTGAGGTTAGGAGTTCGAGACCAGCCTGACCAAGAGCAAGACCCCCATCTCTACCAAAAATAGAAAAAATTAGCTGGGCATGGTGGCTGTGCATCTGTAGTCCCAGCTACTCGGGAGGCTGAGGCTGGAGGATTGCTTGAGCCCAGGAGTTTGAAGTTGCAGTGAACTGTGATGATTCCACTGCACTCTCTACCCAGGGTGACAGAGTGAGATTCTGCCTCAAAACAAAAAAAAAAATCTTTACAGGCTTTGGAAGACACAATCTAATATGAATTCCTTTTTACACACTTATTCAAGCAACTATCACCAACTTATTGGAGTCTAAGGAAACAATCAGGATAATTCCTTTCTAAATGACTAGAAGAGGTATCCTAAGTAATAGTATGTTTTAAGATGGTGCTCATTGGGCAAAGTCCTGCTGGTAATAAAAAAGGAGAGACATAGTGAAGGTTTCCTTTCAGGGTTCCACATGAATGGTGCAGACTACAAGCTCAGGAAGACAAGTTATAACATAAAATGTCATGTTTTCCAGATATCTGACATTCTGTATGTATTGGCTTTTGGTCACTTCTTAAATTTTTTTAAGTCTTTGCATTTTGACTCTGCCTATGAAATATCAATTTCCCACCTCCCTTCTGCCTTCTCAATAAAACTCAGATTTTATACCATAATCAAATCTGTGTCACACTTCCATGTGCTTCAGGGGGGTGCCAGGGATTAAGTCATGATTGGCCCAAGATAATTATGCAATTTCCTTTTTGCTACCAGCAATCAGTGCATGTATGAGCATGTGATGCAATTCTGGACAAAGAGACCCAAGGGGACGTCTGAGGGCTTTTAGGAAAGATTTTATCATGCTTTAAAAGGAAAACATGAAAAGTTAGTCCTTTTCTTCCTCTCAATATCATCATGCCTGGAAATGACAACTGAGATTGCTGTAGTCACCGTGTGCCTCTAAGTGGCATCAGTCTTAGTAGGATAGTGGAACAAAGAGATGGAAGAAGTTGAAGCTTGTTGACATCGTTGAATCTCTGACCATGTGGTACCAAGAATCTGTCTTCCTCTGGTCTTCTCAATATATTCTCATAAATGTAAGTCAGTTTAGAAGATGTTTTCCGTTACTTGCTGCTAAAAGTATCCTAACTGATACACTTTTTTGTTAAAAAATATTTAGCTTTTCCTTCATTTGCACAGTTAGGCTCTAAGAATCTATGAACATGGTTTTGGTTCATGTTTGATCTGAGTTAAAAGTGGAGTAGAACAGTTCCATGCCCTTTCATGCCCACTCTCACTCTGCCGGGATAGAGGCTGAATGACAACTTTGAAGAATTTGAGTTGATTTTAATTAAGAAATATGTTATTATATTTTTCCTAAAACCTTCAAACCACCAAAGAAATCATTCTTTGGCAGTCCAGCACTTGTACACAGAGCCATTCTGCTCAGAGACACATGGGAGGGAGAGAGGAAGGCTGCTTGGATGTCTGCTAGGTCCATGGGTACTCATCCAAGGACGGGTAGAGTCAGCTTCTTTGAGCAGTGATTACCAGACTCCAAGTCACTTCTGTATTTGTTTTTCTTTCTATTTTAGAAGTTAGGACATGTTTAGGAGCAAGATGGTTTTTATTCTAAATTTTCTTTTTTGATGCAAATCACTTAATGATATTTTCTCCTTCTGGGCTGAGGTTTTCCACATTTGGTCTCTGTCTTCTTTTTGGCTTAATTAATTGGACCAGATCCCTTTCCCATCTGCCCCACATTACCCTGGTTTTCAGAGCAATCTCACAGAGGTGGAACAAGAGCAAGAATGTGGCTCTTGGCTGATGATGACGTAGTAGACAAGGACCTGGAAATTTGGCGGCAGGAGATACAGCTGCGTAGAGACCACATCATGAACATTCACAGGGCTCCAAAGGACTCTCCACACTGCTCTTACCCTACAAAACTCTGGCCTGTTACAGCACAATAAAGTAACCACATCTGAGCATGTTTATACATGCTAAGGTTAATCCCCTTACATACTCCACCTATGGCTCTCACTGGTCCTTAAGAGCCTTCAGTTTTGCATTTCATTTATAATAACGGTTCTCATCTTTGAACACTGAGTATCTCCCAGGCACTACACTATCTGCCTTGCAGATAAATCTTACTCATTCCACACAGCTATCTTGTGATGTTATTTTATACATGAAGAATCTGATCAAAGGAGAATAATTTGCCCAGAGTCCCACCACAGGTAAGTGGCAGAGTCTAGATTTCATTCTAGTTTTATCTGACTCTTAGGTCAATTCTCTTAGGTACTAAACTTGTTTCTCTTTTCATTGGTATCCCCCTCCCAGCTATAAATTCCTTAAGTGTATCTGCCCAACAATTAGCTCAGACCAGGTATGTGCATAAATGTTCAACAAATAGCTATTGTTATTAGTGTGGAATAACATGAATAACATAGGTAAAAACAATTTTATTGATCCAGAATATAAAGTTCTAGCTGAGTGAACCTCATCTATGAAGAAATTATCCTAAGTTTGCCATTTATTTCAGTTATTTAAGATAATTCTTAGTCAAGCTAGGTCTAAGACTTGGTGGCTGTAATAGTCATTTAGCCAAACTGGTCCTGCTATCTGGCTGACTCTCTAATTTGTGTCCTTGGCTAAAGGAAAGAACATGGATTTATTAGTTGAAAGCCATCACCCTATTGTATGTAGTGTTAAAAAAATAGAAAAAACTTTGAGACCGTAATGTTGGCAGTTCAGTCACATTGATTTTATTGGTGTCAAAAACTAGAATGTGAGGTTCTTTCCAGACTATGAATTTGTCCTACATGATGAGCCTCCTATTGGCCAGAACTGTGTTTGATTTCTATTTCCCGAAGCATCGACACAATGACTGGCACATAGAAAATATTCAGTAAATGTTTGTTAGGTTGAATTAAAACACATTACATTGATGGGAGGAAAATATATTTTAGTTCTGTATGGAAATAAAAGCAAATATAAGTAAAAAGGGGCCTTTAACTAAATCTGTCTTATAAATGTATTTGTGAGTCTGATAAAAAGCATGGAGGCTGGAAAGTCAGAGATATATGTGCTCAAATCCACTTCTTTATTTAAAATTATATGATTCTGGATAAAATACCAAACCTTCTAATCTTTCTTCTCTTCTATACAATAAAATATAATATTCATCTGATGCAGTTATGATTAGGAATACATATAATATATAAGATATATATACACCCATATAAAAAGCATATATTGTATGTATTACATATATAAGATACACATAGATGTATCTTACATATATAATACAGTTATGTGTAGCTTAACAACAGGGATACATTCTGAGAAATTAAATTTAAAAAATTAATTAAAATCATTAGGTGATTTTGTCCTTGTGTGAAAATCATAGAGTGTACTTATACACAACCCAGGTGTTATGGCCTACTACACACCTAGGCTATATGCGATAGCCTGTTGCTCCTAGGCTGCAAGCATGTTACTGTAGTAAATACTGTAAGCAATAGTAACACAATGGTAAGTATTTATGTGGACAAGGTACAGTGAAAAAAATGATACTAGAATCTTATGAGACTACTGTTGTATAGCAGTTCATCCTTGACAGAAACATTGTTATATGGCACAAGACTGTGAATGTAATATGTAAATATATATCTTATATATGTAATATATGCTATATATAATACATATTCTTAATCATAACTCCATGAAATGAGCATTATTTTCTGTATTATATATAAGATATAAAATGTATAGCACATATATATCACATATGTTATATATTTTATATATATATATTAGTGCTTGGTCTATATATTAGTTTGCTTTTGCTGCAGTAACAACCTACTCTAAAATCTCAGTGACTTATAAAAGCAAATGTTTATTTCTTGCTCACCTTACATGAGAGCTGCATGAAATTGGCAGCAGCTCTGATCTAGACTGTGGATGCACGTAGATCTAGTTCATGTTTCTTCTCGTCTAGGACCCAAGACAAAGGACTTACTTGGCTCATGGAAGAAGGAAAAAATACAAAGGTACTGGTAGAAAGTTATAATGTTTCTAAAAGCTTCTCATAGTCTATTGTTAGTCACATGGCCAAATCAAAATCAACAGGGCAGGAAGCATACCCACCTACAGGGAAAAACTAGATGATATAATTATAAGTGATTACATCATCTATCACCATAAAGGTGTATTTTAATATCTAGTTTCTATCTGTACTAGAAAACAAATAAACAAACAAATATCTACTGAGTATTACCTGTTTTCCAGACACTGTGCTAGTGGCTGGGAACATAAGCATGAAAAGATTTAGATCCTGACCTCAAGGAACACAAAATAACAAAAAATGTTTCCTAATTTTTAGAATCTCATCAGTCTAGTATTGTTGCACCCCAAGTTATGTAATACATTGAACAAAACCAGAACTTTCCATAGCTAATGCCTGTTAGAAAGTACATTTTTTACTAACTTCTCTAACTTTCACATTCTTGCTTAAGTTACCTAAAGAAAATGATGCTGCTGAAAAACCGTCTAACATTAGAGACGAGCAGGCAGTATCCAAGTTAAGAACTGAGTAGACACATTAGCTAGTGCAACATTTACATATTCCATATTTCCAATTACTACCTTGTTAAAAGCTTTCGGGCACTCACTATCTGTGAAATAAGGTTATATAAAAATTGACCTGAAATAAGCTCTATTTTTTATTTTCTGTTATATCTTTTAGCCTAAATGTTGTTCATAAAATAGGTTTTCCTATTTAACTTCCTAATGTAAACATATTTAAAAAAAAACAGGAAGCTGACAGGACATTGCTGTTAATTGGAAATGTGGTCAGGTTTTCTGTGAACTTTCTGTCTGAAAGCAGTGCTTAGCTTGGAAGGGCGCATGTGTATTTATGCACACATGCAAAAACTTTTAGTGAAAAAAAGTTTTAGACAGGTCTTGCATCAAATTACCCCATTTTAAAGGTTGCTGTGGAAACAGATTAGCCCTCTGGAAGTGCAAAACCGTGCTTGAGTCTAATGCAAAGAACAATCCATAGCATGAAAGAGAAGAACAGCTGGGAGCTGAGGTGGTGTAAGCTGACATGTCAGACAGTAGTCAGACAAAGTGAGCCAGGCACTGTCTGGGAACAAAAGAGTGTGGGGGCTGGGTACACAAATGAACGCTGGCAATGGAGTCGACAAAACGGCCCAGCTGTTCGCTCTCATCATAACTAAGAAAATACAGAGAATTCCAGAGACAAGGATTAAATTTACTGAATGAATATTTAAAAATAAAATGAGTGAATAGGATTGTCCAAAGCGGCCTCTACTTAGAAGCTTTTGACCAGACAGTGCAAGCAGTACTCTGGGTTCTGGTCCCAGAACACTCGCTATTGATATGTTGGGGATATAAAAGCTGAGAGTAGTTTCTCTCTCTTCTTGGGATATCTCCCTTCTTGCTTTGTGGCCATTTGGGAAATTGCCTCCTTCGAGCAAATCACCATGCAGCACTTCTCTCCTTGTACCACCTGCAGCCTTAAAGCCACTTGTGACCTTCTAGTTCCTTAAGTGTGGCTTTTTGACTGAATCCAAATTTTACCGAACAAATCCTTTCATTAAAAGGGATGCAGAAGAGAAAGACGAAGCTTTTCTTGCCTCCTTTGGTGCTTAAAAAAGAACGATCTTGAAATCAGAAGGCGGCAGGTTCCCCAGCTCTGCATGGACTCAGGGAGACATCTCATGTGCAGGCGTTGGTAGCATGATTGGGTAGAATTCCCTGGGAGGCAGGATTTCTGGAGCCCTCTAAGTCACTTGCTTTTTCTGAGTTGCAGTTTACTTTCTGGGCAAAAGGAGGGTTGCATTTGTTAAATGGGCAATGCCAGAGAAAATGTTTTAGGAAACAAATAGATTGAAAGACGTTGTATTCTTGAATCTTGGGGATTCACAATCCCCTCTCCTATGGTAAGTCCTCAACTAACTTCTTTGATACGTTCTTGAAAACTGCAACTTTAAACAAAATGCCACACTGTGTAATGAAACCAATTTTACCATAGGCTAATTGATAGAAACAAGAGGTAACTTCCTGTGACATATATCTGATTATAAAAACATCACCAAACTTCTAAATAATGACCCAAAACACTTCTGATAGTAAATCTTGAAATGTGAGCTATATATACCTTCAAGAAACATTAATAAAAATAAATAAGATAATTATTTCTCCAATTATTTCAGTTCAGGGTCATAGGTGGCCAGAGCCTATCTCCGTAGTTCAGGGTGCAAGGTGAAAGCCCACACTGGACAGGACATCATCCTGTCACAGGACTCACTCACACACACACACACACACACACACACACACACACACACACACTTATGCAGACTGATACCATTTAGACATCTTGATTTATCTTACATAAATGCACATCTTTGGGATGAGGGAGGAAACTGGAGTACCCAGAGAAAACCCACAGACTTGGGGAGAATATGCATTTACACAGACAGCGACCCTGTTAGAACTAGATTTGTTTTCTCATCAAGGTTATATGGAAACAATGTTAAATGAAACAATGTTACTCAATGACCTATTGTATATTAAATGTTCTAAGAAATCCTAAAGAGTGGAAAAAACTGTCAACTACTTTTAATCCAGTGTTTTCCTCATTATTTAGCCACAAAAGCCTTTTATCACTTAACACCCACAGTGATGTACCTTAGAGTTCACTTTGGGAAATATTGGAATAATTGTTCCCAAGGACATTTTAAGCTATAAAATCTGCATTATATTCTATATTTTTCAATTTTATTGACATGGGGTCAATGATGGAAGCTCAACCTTGGTGAGCACCTAGAAGGAAAAGATTCAGAATTTTTGAAATCATTAAAACACAGAAAGTGGCTTCTGTTTGACATATAAAGTATGGTCAAGTAGTAATTTCAGGCAGATTATTTTAAAAAGTGGGTGCTCTCCTGGCCTCCAGAGTGTAATTGAAATGCAAATCAAACTCTTATCCAAGGCAACATCAGGATAATGTAGTCCAAAAATAGCAAAAAGCGCAAACTCTGTAATCCCACAGCTTAAAACTCAACTTTATCACTAATTAACTGTGTAATTTTGAGCAAATAATTTAACCTCCCTAAATCTCAATCCATTTGTTCCTATAAAGTGAAGATAACCACAGTGTCCACCAATATAATACCTGACACCTCGTAAGTACTCAGTAAAGGTTAAAAAAGACAAATTCAGTAATAGGAAATTAGGATGGGCCTCAGAAAAACCAGGGAATTGCCCTAAAAAAACCCCAAATCCTTAGGGCAGGACTTCTGATGACATCCCTCTCAATTTGAATTAAGGAGGAATGATATCTAAAGTTAACAGCCAATGCTACCGATACTGCAGACACAAAACTGGTTTCTTTCTTTAGTTCTACCTTCCCTCACCCCAAATTCATTGTTTCAGAGGTACTCTTTCCAAAATCCAAATACAATCGTGTCATTTGTCTGCTTAAAATCTTGTGATGCCTCCTTACTGTCTAAAAGGTGAAAGTTAATATGTTTCACACAAGCCATCACCTGCCCAGTGGCTCATTCATCTCCCGCACAACACACTGCCAGCCCTCCCTGCGCCAGGTTTCACTCACCTACTTGTAACAGCCTAAAGGCACCATGATGAGTACTAGGTTGAAGCCTTAACACTTGCTGCTCCCTTGGCCTGCAACACCCTTGCCCTCATTTATATGCTTGTTTATTCCAGACTCGCTCATGTCACCCCCTCTGTAAGCCTTTCCAAGCACCCTCCAACCCCTGCTTCACCCCAGTCCCCCACACGGAGAGCTGGCTCTGTCCTCTGGGTGTCCTCATACTTGGAGCCACTGCAGCCTCCGGAGCCTGCACTGAAATGATCTGCTTCCTGTCAACCCCCAGCCCCAGTGTGCTTTCTCCTGGAGGCCCCAGAGTCTCACAGCGAAGGCCCTGGACAAACATCTGCTACAGGAAGGCATATAGACATAGGGAAATGTTCCTGGAGACTGTTTTATCAAACAAATGCTGTTGTGGCATAGAAGAGATGTTTCCCTTCGCTAATTTTTTTAAGCTATACATTTATATAAACTTGTATACCTCAAGAACAACAAGCAAAATTAGAGTGCAAATTACAAGTTTGCAAAAAAAAAAATCTGCCACAAACATGAGAGTTAAAATCGTTAGCAATTAGAGAAAGCAAATGTAACAAATATAAAATAAATATCTTGCTTACACAGCTCAAATGAGGGGCTTTAGGATAGTGGGCTGCTGGTTTCAGTTAGAAGGCGATCTGGGCATTCTCAGATAGGACTCAGATAGGATCTGGAAGCCTGCTGCTGCATTTCTTGTTCTTTTTTCTTTTACTGTCATTTTAATTGATACATAATAATTGTACATATTTATGGGGTACAGTGTGATATTTCCATATTGCATACAATGTGTAATGATCAAGTCATGGTCATTAGCATATCCATCAACTCAAACATTTATCATTTCTTTGTATTGAAATGTTTTTATTGTAATAATAGTGTTCATAGTAGAATTTGAGGGCTCTGGAAGTGTCTAGATTTAAATCCAGGTTCTACTTCTTTTCAGCTCTGAAAATGGTAACAAATTTACTGTCCTTAGTGCAGAGCCAAGCATATGGTAACAGCTTGTTAATTGTTAGATGTGCTCTTTTTATTATTATTTGTACCATTACATATACCTATCTTTTACTATATAAAGTTATTTAAGTGTGGTGCTTGCGGCAATATGTTCTTTGTGTGACCTTAGCCAAGCTGAGGCTCATCCTTTTCATGTGTAACAAAATCAGAGAGGAGGGTAGGGAAGATCACGAAAGATTAAATATGATAATTGTGATGTGAAATTATTTGTAAACTATAAAGAGTTATTGAACTGTTAGTTCATATTGTTTACCTTATTTAAACTTAATTTAAATAAAATTCAGTCTTGAACCTACCTCTGTGTGTGGTAGTTGGTTTGGGGACCAAGTGATATAAACAGTGTGAGCTAATTGGAAATTACAATCACAAAAGAATTTCTGAAACATCTCACCAGCCCAAGTATTCAGTTTGGCAGCCCTTGCTAATCTATGGCCTTAAAATTACTTATTTTTCCAGATGGCATCCCAGATCACCCTAAAACTTTGCAAATGTATCCTCTCTAAGTGATGGGTGATTGAATAAAAAGAATGAAACTGACTCTGCAAATATCTGGTTCATACATTTCACTCACTGTGTAGTACTTCAGTAATTTAACAGGGAGCAGAAACAGGTTGATGGAGCAAGTCCTGGAACTTCATTCACTTAGCAAACAGCAATGACCTCGGGAGAGCCGAAAATGTAAGGCCATGTATAACATGCTCTTCTTTGGCTTGTTTTTATTTTCTCTTTCAGTAATGACATGACTTTGGAGAGCTTCTCTTAAGGGAGAATCTGGCTAAATGAGTAGCAGGATGATTGATTAACAAGATGTTTTGTTTCCAGTGTCTCACAGACAAGTATAATACAACTATTCTGTCATCTAATATGCTAACTCCTACATCATCAATATAATAGCTTGTAAATTATGAATAAACATAACATACACAGAGATAGAAATTGCAAATTTCTTTCAGAGAGCACAATTAAGGGATCGATTTTATTATTTACACTGAATTATAAGCACAATTACTTCCGCCCTCAACTATAATCACAGAGAACATTGTAAATTAGGATACTTGGGCTGAAGAGCCCAGAAGACCAACTAGCAAAAAACCGAGATGAGCCCATGTCTGCAGTTCTAGCCTGTGCTCCATGTTCACACCCCAGCAGAGGTGAGTGCCAGACCTGGGCAGCATTTAGATTTTGAAGTCCTTCACTCTTAGTTTTTTCCTTTGACCTTTAGCTGTAGCTAACCATGGTAAATGGCTATCAGTTACAATTGGGGTTGCCTGATAGAAAGCAAGATCCAGTTAAACTGAATTTCATATAAACAACAAGTAATCATTTAGTATAATTTGGCACATAGTTATACTAAAAATTTGAGATATACTTAAAAATATTCTTTGTTTATCTGAAATTCAAATATATTAATAACTGGGCCCTCTGTATTATTTTTAAAATAGCTTTATTGAGGTATAATTGATATACAAAAAACTGGGGTTATTTAATGTATGCAATTTGATGATTTTGGAGATATGCATACACCAATAAAACCATCACCAAAACCAAAGTAATAAAGATGTCTATCATCTCTAACAGTTTCTTCCTGCCCCTTTGCTTTGTTTTGTTTTTTAGTTTTTTGTGGTAAGAACATTTAACATGAGATCCTTTTAAATTTTTAAGTGTATGATTCTGAATTGTCAACTATAGGCAGATATTGTACAGCATATCTCTAGGAACTTGTTTATCTTACATAACTGAAATTTTGAACCCATTGAACAACTCCAATTTCCCCCTCTCCCGGGCTCTGGCAATCATCATTTTATTCTCTGTTTCTATGAGTTTGACTATTTTACATACCTCATATAAGTAAGGTACTTATCCTTCTGCGATTGGCTTATTTCACTTAGCATAATGTCTCCCAGTTTCATCCGTCTTGTTGAATTTTTATTTACTAAATCTGATAAGCCTTGTTACAATCAACACATGAGAATGAAGGCCTTATCTGTCTTCCTGAATGTATTTGCCACTGAAGAGAAAATGAAAAGTGAATTTCCACAGACTCTGATATCCTAGTCAAATGGCCCCACTGGCCACCCCCTCTGCAATGTCTTGGTGCCAAATACAGAAAAGAAATAGCTCCTTTAATGCTAAGAAGATACCCGTTACCTATTTCCCCTGACTGAAATTTTCCCCTGTCTTCCCCTTAACTCTTATTTAAATAGGAGGACAGAATGGGTAAGTAGTTAAAAGCATTTTGACCCAATGCCAAAATATACAAATTGCAAAGCAAACATTTGTAACAGAGAGAAACTGTTCCTTGATTTTCTTATCCCCTTTTTTCTTATGATTAATGTATTTTGGCATTAATCCCTCTATTCTAGTATATTTCTGTGAATCAAGTTGGAGGAAAGAACGAGGGTTTGGGATTCACACAAAGTAGTTTCAAATTCAGCCTCCAGGACATACAAGGTGTATGGGCTCTATTTCTTCATATTTTTATCTGTAAAATGGGACAATAATACAGTGTCACCCTTACAAAATTATTGCAAGATTTTTAAAAAATATGATGTAGGAAAAGACCCAAAATATTGGGTGTTAGTTCTCCTCCTTCACCGTCTGAATTAAGATGCTCTAAAAGGTTTATTCATTCTTTCATCTTTTCACTTTTTAAAAGATGAGCAGAGTTAAGGCACTTCCTCTTCCCTCCCCAGCAGGCTTCCTTCCCATGGCACTGTCTAGGGGCCAAGGATTACCTGCTTTCTCGACTTTCTATCTATAATTACCTTTCCCCTCACACGTGTTTGCCCTATAAGCCTCATGTCTTGGCTGGGAATCATTATGACTTCAAATCTGTAGATATTAAAATAGTCTGTTTTTAAATATGTCTAATCATTTTTAGAAGACACTTATTAGCAAATTATTAACAATCGCTCTCTGAGTTCAAAAATAATTGTTAGTGTTCACAAAATGTTATAAATTGTGAATGTTTCCAAATTTTAAAATATAAGTATGCATTGTATTTATAATAAAAACAATTTTTTAACTGAGTATCAAAATATTAATGAGTTACTAAAGACATCATACCAATAGGAGGCAGAACTGGACCTTGAATCTTGCTCTTTTGACTTCAAATGCTGGGCTTATTTCCATCTAGCATGCTGTCTTTCTGGCATGTTCCACGTGCCCTGGTAATCTTACAATAAATAATAATGAATATTCAAAAGTGAGTATATCCTGTCTCCCCTAATAGATCATAATGTCCTTGAGAACAGGAGCAGTACCCTGTACTTGCATGAGATGGTGTCATACACATTCTAAGTGCTTAGTAAATGTGTATTGACTGAATGATTATTAACTAGAATTTTCCCGTCAACTAGAATTTTTCATTGTCTTTTCCTGACTTAGAAATACACCATTCTAGTCAAGAAAATGTGAACCTACTCATTTCCTTTACTTGTCTATCAGCATATTTCCATACGTAAAGTTTTGGTCTTTATCAACAAGACTGCCTCACTTTTAACATCCTTTCTACCGTATCTAAATGCCACTTACACACACATATTGGACACTCAGAGAGGAATACTTCCTTAGACATCATCTAGTTTGTATCCCGCCTAAAGCACTAATGCCCTGAGATGCTCATCCAACTTCTGCCTAACGAAGATTAGTGCCAGGAGGTACTATTTGGCAGGACCATTGGAGTACAGCAAATGATTACAATGTGTTTATTAAATTAAACTGAAACTAGCCTCTCTAACTTCCACTCATTATTCATAGGTAAGCCCTCTGGACTCATATAAATTCTCATTCCTTCTATTTTGGAACTACTTTTCAAAGAATTTTAGATATATCAGGACCTCCTAAATGTTCCTCTTCCTTTCTTTGGGCTGAATATTGTAAAAAAAAAAAAAAAAAAAAAAAAAAACAGTTAAGCCTTGCTCTGAACTTGTAGTTCATCCAACTTTTAATTTCATGTCTTGCATTTCTTACACATAGAAACACACAAACACACTGCAACACATGCATTGCTTTGTTTTCTTTTTTTTTCTACATCAGAACTGCCATGTATTATTCTTTCTCTCCAATATATTTACAGCTGCTAGGGAATTGTTTTTACAATTTAGGAATCTCTCAATCACAAGACACTCATCTACTTAGTCTGCCAACACTATATTACAAGGAAGGAGTATGATTTGAGACTGGTGCTTAGTGTGTTTGAGTTTCATTACCTTATCACTGGAGACTTAACCTCATTGAGCTAAGCCATGGTAACAGGTATGGCCAAGGAAAGTGTCCTGACAATTGATATAATTCTGTGTGAATAATATTTCATTTCATGTTCAGTTCATCAAAATCAAACACAAGTAGTCATGTCGTAAATTTTTAACTTTGATGGTAAAGGTTGTGATGAATTCCACAAAACAGGACAATACTTTTGCTGAAAAATAATTGGCAACATCCTTCTAAACTTTGCAGACTATAAAAAGACTTTTTCAAGCATCAAAGATATTCTTCTAGTGCACTCTCAGGGGCCAGAAAGTTCTCACTATAAATCACTCCGAGAGACTTAAGACATTGAAGGAACTGAGAAAGTGCAAGTATGTTATCTGTGAGGAGTAAGTTTCTGTGAAAATTATTTTTTTTTTACCATCCAAGTCAATAAATATTAGTATTTTTTTAGAAAAGTCTATGTAAAAAGGCACTCTATTAGGTGTTGTTTTGGACAATATGAGGTGGGAGTTTCAAAGCCAAGGTTGTTGTAGGGACCAGGCAGGCCTGCAGCCGGGCTCTCTGGGTGGTCAAGGGGAAAGTGGTAGACCCTAAGTGCCCAGATGAGCAGGGTAGCCCACCCCATTATGAATTGCACTATTATCATAGAGCCAAAAACTCTAAAAGCAAGGTTTGCAGATTTTCTTTTAATTAGGTTAAACAGTTTCTAGATGGAGTATCCTGGGATTCATTAACAAAAGCTTATGGCCCAAGGTAAGTCACATGTTCAAGCAAAGGTGGAAAGCCAAAGAGCAACACGCACAATGTAGAAACTGCATCTAAGCCAGCAAAGAGATATGAAGAACAGAGGCGATAACCCAGTCTGTCTCTCCAAGACTCTAACCACACCCAGCAAACAGTGAGGGAGACAAAAAATAAAATAAAAAATTAAAAAATCTATTTTCTCTAATTATGCAGTTCCCAACTTCTTGGACATGAGTTGAAATTTAAAACTAGAAAATTCTCTACTTCTCTTTTTATTAATGTAAAGAGGAGAGAGAACATTTTTTTTCTCACCAAATCACGATTTCCTCATCCTACGATGCCTACGGTTACTTTAACATGGTCTGTTTTTGCAGTAGAGGCAAAAGCCTTCCAAATAGACTTTGACAGTGGCTGTGCAGCCATGACAAGTGACCAGAACTCCCTGTTTCTGACAAGAAAACAACGCCGGAGCTGCCTGCCACTTCCACTGGAGTCCTTTGGAAAGTCTTACTTCCATCAGCCTTGGGAGTGTATTGTTCACTGGCAGATGAGAGCTCAAGAGGCTTGTGAAACATGAGCCCTGGCTTTGAAATTACTTCTTCCTGTGGGCTGACTTTTCATTTTGATTTTATCTTTAAGAGAGGAAATATGGAGCCAGTCTCCACTTACCCTCTAACTCATTTACCAGAAAAAAGTCAAATCAGAAAGCAACAGAGTTACCCCAAAGGCCCTGGGTGGGTATGGGGGAGGAAGGAAAGAAGGAAAAAAAAGGGAAGGAGACTAGGGAACTCCAGCCAGAAAGAAGAGCTTATAAAAATTTAACCCCTTACGTACTGCAAAGTGACTGAACTCATCTACCCTACACCTACCTTAGAAAGAAAGCAGATATGCGGAAGAAGAGAAAATTTGGAAACTGCACTTTGGATACCATGAAAAGTTCACTTGGAATTGAGAAGGCTGATCCCACTTAAGTGTATGAAACATGCAGGTTCTGGCTGCAGAAGTGGAGGCTAAAGATATAAGCAGTTATACAGCAGAAACCTGTCTCATGTTTTTCCGGAGAAAGTGGACTATCAACAATCCAAAGAAAGTGGTGAATGGTTTCTGGAAGGACAGATCTACAGAAAGAGCATAAAAGGGCATTTCTTAGGGCAGCCGAGGATTTTCTTGGATTATATTCTGTTAATATGTGTTTAAGGCTGACATAACGCATGTGTGGAAGGCTCTAGAGGCATTTCCTACAAATTTTGCCTTGGTTTCACGTGGGTTTTTTCCCCCATTTTTATGTTATTATCATGGGTTGAAATCAAAAGATTGACATAAGAGGTACATATGTTCTTTACAGAACCATTTATACAGCACCAATTAGTAAATTCACTGCATTTGTTTTTTTATTTTTTTTGTAATACTTTCAGTTTATCCTCTAACAATTTCAACATGCATTTCCAAAAAAATTAAAAATGCCACTAAACACAATCTTATCACTCCTCTTTTACTTTTTAAACTTTTTTATTATTTTTCAAGTGATAGTGTAGTTAACATAATTGTTTCAATAGATAATTAGACAGAGTACAATAAGCATCTGGAAACTCAGTACACCAGTGACAAAAGAATATGATGAAGGAAAACTAAACAATTGCCTGGCCAATAGAAATATGTAGTAAAATTAGGATCATTAAATGGTCTTCTGCAAGAATAACAATCCAAAGACTTTGCATTTCTATAGCATCATTATCATCATTATTAAGATTTTTATTATTGAGTCTGATCCTATGAAAGGCCAAAGAAAATAATCTATTATCTGGGAGTAATTTATTCCCCCATATGATGTGAATTAACTTTTCTTGGAGAACAGGGTCTTACTCCAAGCAGTGGGAAGAGATCATCTCTGGGGAGTCCATTTGAATGTGAGTGCAGCAGCAGAGGCAGCAGCCAGGAATCAGGAGATTGTGAGGTCAACCTTTAGCCAGAAGGAATTCTAGTCTCCCAGAGCTCACAGAAGCTCCCCCTCTGACTTAGTGCACATTCCCAAAGTATTGCAATCCCTCCAGACCTCCTGATGGGCTAGATTACTCCAATATTTACTGCACAGATTGTGGAAAGTCCAGTTTTTCCAGAAGTCACACAGTAGAGAGAGCAGGGACTTGATATTCTATGTAAGCTTCTGGCATGTTACCTGAGCACATAGTTGGGGAGTAGGAAGCAAGAAACAGTTTCTTTTCTTTCAGACAGGCTTTCACTCTCTTTAGTTCCCCTAAGGTCTTTCAGGACCCTCAAGGCCCAATATATGCCTTGTACATGCTCAATAAGTCCACACAAATCACATCACAACCCTATCCCTGGCACAAACACCATCACCTTATGACTGAGATAGTCTAAAGGTCAAGAACAAAGAATTATCATTGAACTAACACTGTCACTTTTTAGTAATATCACCTTGGGCAAATCACCTAACAATCTCAATTACCCAGAAGCCAATAATTGGTAGCTTTTAATATTTTTAATACTGTATTTAAAAATGAGGCATAAGTTCTCTTTATTTTTTTGTTTTTTTAATTGATACATAAGTGATACACATATTTCTGGGGCGTGTGTGATAATTTAATATATTCATATAATTTGTAAAGGTTAAATCAGTGTAATTGGTATATACATAGCCTTAAATATTTATTTTTTCTTTATGCTAGAAACATTTGAATTATTCTCTTCTAGTTATTTTTAAATACACAATAGATTATTGTAAACTACTGATTATTATAAACTACAGATAGATCACCTTACTAATCTATCAAACACTAGGTCTTATTTCTTCTGTACAACTGTATATTTGTATCCACTAATGAACCTCTTTTCCCACCTTCCCCCCTACAGTTCCCAGCCTCTGGTAACCACCAATCTATTCTCTATCTTCATAGGATCCACTTTTATAGCTCCAATATATGAATGAGAACATGCAATATTTGTCTTTTTGCAGTTGGCTTATTTCACTTAACATAATGACTTCCATTTCCGCTCATTTGCTACGAATGACAGGATTTCATTCTTTTTATGGCTGAATAATATCTATTGTGTATATGAATGATAATTTATTTATACATTCATATGTTGATGAGTACTTAAGTTGATTCCATATTTTGGCTATTGTGAATAGTTCTGTAACAAATATGAGAGCGCATATATCTCTTTCATTTGGATATATACTCGGTAGTGGAATTTCTGGATCATATACTAGTTTTATTTTAGATTTTTGAGCAAACTACACACAGTTTTCCATAGCGGCTATACTAATTTACATTCCTGTAAGATCATGTCATTTGCAAACAAGGCTAATTTAACTTCTTCCTTTCCAATTTGGATGCTTCCAGTATTATGGTCAGGGCTTCCAGTATCATGCTGAATAAAAGTGGTAAAAGTAGGCATCCATCCTGTCTTGTTCCAGATCTTAAAAGAAAGGCTTTCAATTTTTCCCTATTCATATGATGTTAACTGTGGGTTTGTCCTGTATGGCCTTTATCATTTTGAGGTATGTTCCTTCATTATTCAGTTTGAGGATGGAATTTGTCATAAAGGGATGCTGAATTTAATCAAATTTAATTTGAATTTTATCTTTAACAAATGCTTTTTCAGCAACTATTGAAGTGATCATATGGGATTTTTTTCTTGGTTCTGTTAATGTAATATATCACATTTATTGATTTGTGTATGTTGAACTATCTATGCATTTCTGGGATAAATTCCACTTGGTTACAGTGAATGATATTTTTAATGTGTCATTGAATTTGGTTTGCTAGTATTTTGTTGAGGATTTTTACATCTATGTTCATCAGTGCTACTGGCCTGTAGTTTTCTTTTTTATTGTGTCCTTGTCAGTGTTGGTATCAGAGTAATGCTTGCCTCATAGAATGAGATTAGAAGTATTCCTTTCTCTTCAGTTTTTTTGAAGAGTTTGAGTAGAATCGGTGTCAGTTCTTCTCTAGATGTTTGATAGAATGCAGCACTGAAGCCATCATGTCCTGGGCTTTTCTTTGATAGATGTTTTATTATGGCTTTGACCTTGTTACTCATCATTGGTTTGTTGAGGTTTTCTAATTCTTCATAGTTCAATCATGGTAGGCTGTATGTGTCCAGGAATTTATCTATTTCTTCTAGGTTTTTCAATTTGTTGGTGAATAGCTATTCATAATAGTCTCTTAATGATTCTTTGTATTTCTGTGATCTCAGTTGTTATGTCTCCTTTTTCATTTCTAATTTTTTTTTTTTTTTGAGACAGAGTCTCACTGTGTTGCCCAGGCTAGAGTGCCATGGTGTCAGCCTAGCTCACAGCAACCTCAAACTCCTGAGCTCAAGCGATCCTCCTGCCTCAGCCTCCCGAGTAGCTGGGACTACAGGCATGCACCACCATGCCCAGCTAGTTTTTTTTTTCTATATATTTTTAGTTGTCCAATTAATTTCTTTCTATTTTTAGTAGAGACGGGGTCTCGCTCTTGCTCAGGCTGGTTTCGATCTCCTGAGCTCAAACAATCCGCCCGCCTCGGCCTCCCAGAGAGCTAGGGTTACAGGCATGAGCCACCATGCCCGGCCCATTTCTAAAATTTTTATTTGGATCTTTTCTCTTTTTATTAGTATAGCTGAAAGTTGGTCGATTTTATCTTTTCCAAAAACAATTTTTTATTTTGTTCATTTTCTATATATATTTAGTCTCAATTTCATTTATTTCTGCATTGATATTTATTATTTCTTTCTTTCTACAAATTATGAGTTTAGTTTAGTCTTAATTTTCTAGTTCTCTGATATGTATCAGTAAGTTGTTTGTTTGAAGTCTTTCTACTTTTTGTTATCGGGTTTATTGTTATAAACTTCCCTCGTAGCATTGCATTTGCTAAATCCCATAGATTTTAGTATGATGTTTAATTTACAGGAGCAAGTTGTTTAATCTCCAACTGTTTGTGTATTTTCCGAGGCTCCTCTTATTTTTGATTTCCAATTTTATTCCATTGTGGTCAGAAAAGATACTCGATATGATTTGCAATCATTTGAATTTGTTGGGATTTGTTTTGTGGCCTAAGATATGGTCTATTCTGGAGAATGGTCCATGTGCTGATGAAAATCATGTGTATTTTGTGGAAGTTGTGTGAATTGTTCCATAAATGTCAATTAGGCCTATTAGATCTAGTGTGTAGTGCAAATCTATTGTTTCTTTGTTGATTTTCTGTCTAGATGATCTGTCCATTACCAAGAGTGGGGCGTTAAAGTCCCCTACTATTATCGTATTGCACTCTATCCCTCCTTTTAGGTCTATTAATATTAACATTTGCTTTATATCCTTAGGAGCTCCCATGTTGGGTGCATAAACATATATAATTGTTATAGCCTCTTGCTGAATTGACCCCTTTCTATAGGGACCTTTTTGGTGTCTTTTTACCGTCTTCGATATGTAGTCTGTGTTATCTGATACAGATATAGCTACTCCTGCTCTTTATTGCTTTCCACTTGCATGGAATATCTTTTTCCACCATTTCCCTTTAAGTCTATGTGTGTCTTTATAGGTGAAATGGGTTTCTTGTAGGCAGCATATAGTTGTGTCTTGTTTCTTTATCCATTCAGCTGCTCTTTTCCTTTTCATTAAAG
>CAUYRB010030804.1:0-38811 GCA_963574695.1 Propithecus perrieri | reverse complement strand
AAGGTTGTTCACCAGAGGAAAATCAAGTTGCTGTTACTAAAAGGGGGAGAAGATACTAGGCAGGCAAAACCAACACATGTCCTCCATAGAGGAGATGTCCACTACATCAGTAATTATATGGTAAGGCTAGGAGTGATGCCTGTCTTAAGTGCTTACAGACAAAGATTGGGTAGGAGAAATGGATCACTTCAAGGACAGCTGTCCACAAACACCTTCTAGGAGGAAGCCTATGAACTAGGCCCTTTGGATAGGTAGGATTATGGTAGATGAAGATGAAGAGGCCTTTCAGATACATGGAAAGGCTAGAACAAAGGCAGGGAGGTAAGGATCTTTTGGAGGTTTTCCAAGTTTGCTGGAAACTTTTGGGAATTAAGTCTGGAACTTTGATTGGGGGCTAGATCTATACATAGTCTAATAAGTGGTAACCCTTTATGTAGATTTCTTCCATATATGATCTAAAAAAAGAGTAATTTTGGCAGGCACCAGGAGTAGGATTATTCCCATGTTACAGATGGGGCAAGTGAGGCCTAGTGCAAGCAAAAGATGCCTGCTGAGTGTTCACCCTCTTGTGTCCAGAGACGGAACAGCACAAAAAGCCCAATTGCTGCGCTCCAGCCCAGGACTGTGCCCCTCCCTCCATCCACAGTAAAAATCAAATCTAGGGTTGGAAATCACCAGGACAGCAGCTGTGCCTCAGCCCCAGGACACCTTTGGAGGAAGCTGTGGGAACAACCATTTAGGCAGAAAGGAGGTATCTGACTTGCATAATGGCTAAAAGCAGAGACTCTGGAGTCAGGCCTGCTTTTGATTCTCAGTTTCATGAGTTAAGGTGTTACCTTGGGCAGATTATATCACTTCTCTAAGCCTTAGTTTCTTCATCTGTAAACAAGGTAAAGAAGAATACCTATGTTATAGGATGGTTCATGACGTCTGAATGAGTTATTGTATATTAAGAATTTAGCACTCTGTCTGGGTGCAGTGGCTTACGCCTGTAATCCTAGTACTCAGGGAGGCAAAGGCAGGAGGATCATTTGAGCCCAGCAGTTCAAAAACAGCTTGAGCAGGAGTGAGACCACATTTCTACCAAAAATAGAAAGAAATTAGCTGGACAACTAAAAATATATAGAAAAATTAGCCGGGCATGGTGGTGCACGCCTGTAGTCCCAGCCACTAGGAAGGCTGAGGCGGAAGGATTGCTTGAGCCCAGGAGTCCGAGGCTGCTGTGAGCCAGGCTGACACCATGGCACTCTAGCCCAGGCAACACAGTGAGACTCTGTTTCAAAAAAAAAAACCCTAAAACAAAAAGCTTAGCACTCTCTTCCTCATCCGGTCTTGTCTCCTCTTCTGATCTGGTTTCCTCTTCCTCTTCTGGCCTGGTCTCCTCTTCCTTGTCCAGTCTGGTCTCCTCTTCCTCGTCCGGTCTCGTCTTCTCTTCCTCATCCAGTCTCATCTCCTCTTCCTTGTCTGATCTCCTCTTCCTCAGCTGGTCTGGTCTCCTTTTCCTTGTCCGGTCTTGTCTCCTCTTCCTCGTCCGGTCTCTTCAGTGTTAATTTTAAATGTGATTCTGGTAGGAAGATTTCATTCATTAATTCATGAATTAAATGTTTAGCCTGCACCCTTGTCGAGCATTATTCTAACCACTTGTTGTATGGTGGGGAAAGAAGCAGGAATACTCTCTACTCTCATGTATTCCAGCCAACATTCTTGCAGGAAACAGTGAAACATTCCAAATTGCATAATTCAAGAATGGCTTGAAGAAGAAATATTTTTAAAGTGCATATGGAAATCACAGAGTAGAAGGTTGTTGCCTAGGGCCAGTAACAGGTATTATCACTCTTGACTTGAAGAAGCTAAGGAGGGGAGTGGTTTCTATAAATCAGGAGAGGCTTGGAGAGAGGGACCACCTAGAGACAAACTGTGACCTTTAGTTAGGCTGGAAGGTCCGGCTAATATAAGGTGATTTCTCATAAGGGGAGTTGGAGAATAAATATACCCACTACCACTTTATCACTCTGCCCATCATTCTCTCTCATATCCTGCTGGGGCTCTGAGTTGGCTTAACCAAACCAAAGGGCAAAAGACAAGGGGCTCTGTGATATTTTCTGTGCAGGTCCACATCCCAGAGCAAAAAGACATGTTACAGAAGGTTGAAGAGTTAACTAGGAGGAGCAAACTAAAAGTGCCATGCCTTGTCAATTTTGTGAAACTTTGTGGCTTTTCTCTGTATGCTTGTGTGTGTGTGTGTGTGTGTGTGCGTGTGTGTGTCTTTTCAAGACTATGTCCAATGTTAGTTTCAACTTGACCTTACCCATATAGAATGGTGGGGGGAAGAAAGAGATTTTAGTATACTGTAGTTTTTCCTATGTTAGCTCCATTCCATACATAGCTCTGTGCTGTATCCCTTCTTCAAGACAGCCTTCTCTTTGAAGAAGGCAGGTACTTTTATAAACAAATAGTATATAAAAAGCTATATATTTAAAGCAGTATGCAAATGGTACTTATGTGTATTTACCTAGTTCTGCAGAATCTTACACTATAGGCAAGCTTCAGTATATATAAAGAAGAATTTGAATCAAAAAATTGTATGCATAGGCTTTGCTTCCTTTTGTTGTGTCTGGTCTGTGTTTGCCTAAGTGTGAATTATTTGGCATTTTTGCTTTCCTCAATGTTTTGGGGCTACAGTGACAAAAAGCATCAGTGTCAGGCCTGTAAGATTCACTGCCCTCTATTACTTTGTTCTATATAAATAGAAGGTGACAATTGTCACTGACAATTTCAAATCCATTATTCTGCATAGAACTGACATTCAGATTCTTAGTTGGTCAGTTACAAAGTAAAAAATGTAAAAATGACAGGCAGACTAAATTTACCTAGGTAGGGGGAATTTGTGTTTATGTTTGATATTGTCAAAAAGGAAATGCCTCTACATTTTTAGCATTTTCAGAATCCTGGAAGGAAAGATTTAGATTATAAAGAATTGAAGACTTCAATCATATTTTCAGATGTCTTACAAACAAACATTAATAAAATGCTTTGATAAGAAAGGAAAGGAGACTTAGTCTGATCAACTACACAGATATTTACTGCAATTGTATGTCTGAGAGCAACAAATATTTACTTCTTTAGAATACGTCAGTGTTTTGGGGAGTATCACTCCTTCATCTTTAATACACTTTGTTTACATGGGGTAATCACAAACATTAATAAAAAAAAGAATTATCACCAGGTTTAAAAATAGGAAAGGTACTGAAATCAGGTGACATGGTGGAAAGGACTGCCCTTACCTTCCATTCTCATGGCAAAGATAGGAAATTAGGAATAATATTGTAGTGTGCTGGGGCCAGGAGAATCCAAAAGAAAGAAGTTGTGCTGTGGCCTTTGGGAATATGAACCCAGCAGGATGGACTACAAGCTTGCACATAGCCCAGTGTATGTACATAGTGTACATAGCCCCAGTGTATCTAGGGAATGTGGAGGACCAACGTACTCACAGGGCCTCCAAGGAATACTGTCAGTGATATACCAAAAAAGCCCACATTTTTATACCTTCAATGCAGAGGAACTTTGGAGGCCATCCAATGTGAGTCAGGAAGAAAGAAATGCAAATATAAAATTTTACCTCATTTCTCTAACCTCCTAGTAGCCTCCAAACAGGCAGAAGATTAAAGGGAAAAGAGTTAAGTAGAAGTGAAAGAACAGACTTTACCTCTCCCACTATAGGTGCTGAAAAATGGTTCAGGCCTGTACTGGGGGAAGAAAATTTGGGGTTGAAAATGATATTAAAGTTTTAATTTAGGATGGATAAAGTTTTTTACTACTTGAAGGTGAATCTTACTTGCTGAACACAGATTTTGTGCCCTGAAAGTGACTCAAAAATCCTGTGATTTGTATGAAATGTGGCCAGAGGAATGGGAATGACAATTGAACAGAGTGTGTTTGACAGCGGAGTTTGTAGAAAAATAAATCTACTTCCTGGTCTCTATAAACCGGTAATAGTATTATTATAGGATTTTCTGCATGTTTAATTTTAAGTCACAATAGCATAATTTGTCAATACTTTGCTTTCTAAATAATCTTATTTCATTAATAGTGTAATAAAAAGGTTGAAATCATTTGGTTTGTGTAAAATATATATAGTATCCATTACCCAGAGTAAAATGAGTCACTGAATCTTAATCTCCACGCCTACTACCTTTCCCTTCTGGTACTTACCTCTAACTTCTAGGAAAGTTTCCATTAAGACTGACTCAGCAATGAGACAGACAACATTTCACTCCAGTTTCAAACATTAGCATCTTTGGATAAATATGCAAAAGAAGCAGATAATCTATGAAGGTGGGAGTAAGAAAAAAAGGAAGTAAGCTTTCATTTTGAAAAAGGAAGAAAAACTGAAGAAAATAGCAGTGGAAAGGAGAGTGGGTATACATTTGGCAAGGAAAAGGTTGGTTCAGGTGTTAATGATGAATTTGTGAATAGATATAAAGAGTTTGAAATCTACTGGATGCTGGGCAGAGGGGAGGGGGGAGGAGGGGACGGGTATATACATACACAAAGAGTGCAATGTACACCATTCGAGGGATGGACACACTTGAAACTCGGACTTGGGGGAGAAGGGGGGCAAGGGCAACATACGTAACCTAAACATCTGCACCCTCATAATATGCTAAAATAAAAAAGAAAAAAGAGTTTAAAATGTGGGGAAAGTTTGTAAAAGACAATAGAGTTAGGCAAATGAGGAGTTTTCTTTTTTTTTTTTTATCATGGGGAAGTTCTATTCCTACAAAAGAGGTCGGGGGAAGAGAGAAAGAGAAAGAGAGAGAGAGAGAAAGAGGGAGAAGGAGAGGGAAGAGAACACAGTATTGATGGGACCTAAAGTGGAAAAACAAACAAGAAAGGAAAAATTTCGTGAATCCTGTATGTATAATTTAAGACCATTAAAAATGAAATTCTATTTTGTCCTGTCAATTTGGTGAGTTTTATGCATGCATCTATGTCATCCTGGATAAACTATTATATAATACAATCAAACCAACCAAATTACTTCTCAAACTATTTAGGTTTCAACATTTTAGTGATTAGGCAGGATGCTTATTTTTCTTTGATGATTCAAACTGAGCATTTTCTACAAAATCTGGAGGAGTTCATAGTGTAGAGTTGTGAGCTTCAGAATAGATCTGATTAAAAAATTATTTTAACCAAAGGAATGTATTACACCAGCTCTGATTCTAAACATGGCTTGAATCCCACTCACTGGAGTAATGAATGATTCAAGAAACCATTAGCATGTCTTTCCATATTGCACATTCACGCAATTCTTTGTCTTCTTCTTTCCTCTATTCTGACAGCTCAATCTTTCACTTTCTCAGCAGGTTTTCTAATTGGTACTTCAGTAGTTTGTAGTCATGTTGCTGGCCTGCTATCCATAGCCAATGCTATGTTGGTGGTACCAACTGGCTTGCATTTTCAGTGAAATGACACTGTGGTTTTGATAGTTCCTTGTCATTTCTTTCATAGTCTTTAATTTTTTTATTTGTTCCTGGAGAGGGACATTATTTCTTTTACTAGTTGGCTTGAGCAAAGATATAAAATTTATACTAGCAGGCAAAATACCAAAAGCACTAAATTATTTGAGAAGTAAAATTCATAAAGCACTTTTATTTGTTCACTTATCATATATAATAAAACTACCTTTATTAGAAGAGCGATGGGAGCCCTAGATGCTCTTTTTCTCAGTTTATGCTTGAAAACATTGATCTTTAATAACCCAGGGTAAAGGACAGGTATCAGTAATTTCCTTGAACAGTAACTTACATTTGATATATATTCCTGTCCTCTTTACAAGCTTCATGTGGTCCTGTAATTTTATATCTCATTATGCTCACTGGCATCTAATATAAATCCAGTATATAAATCAACTATGAAATTAGCCTAAATTATGTAATAAATTGTGTCACACTTTGGAGTTTTTGAAAATCTTCATTAACCTCTTTGTGATTTTGCTTATTGAAATAAAATGGAAACTTACCTTTTTGCACTTTTGTGTATATTTGAGGAATGTATTATTAATGAGTTTTTAATATACAAACAATTTTAAAGATTATTTAGAAAGCTTATTCTGCCTGAAATATAGAAAACTGGAAAAAATGTGTTACTCTCAACCAAACACAAAAACAAGCTAAAGAAATTTTAAAGATTATAACTTTTTTCTACCTACCAGAGAGCTGAAGTCACAGGAAAAACAACTTACCTGATATATAATAAAAAACAGGTCCCTCCAAAGGTATAGGAGCCAAGAACAGTCTCAACTATGCACAGTAGAAGAGGATGAGATCTGGGGTACTGTACAAGCACGTAAGGAGACTATTAAATTTTGTAACAAATTGATAAATGCTGAGTGTGGACTACAGTGAAGAGATATGCATTGCCCACCATGCTGCAGACAAAGGGGAAATTTGTGCTTGGTCTTGGGCTTGTCTCCATGACAATCTAATGGGTAATCAAAAGAAATGATGGAGGTGGGGAGAAAAGTATCCTTCTGTGTTGTAGTTCTAAAGAAGAGGAGCAGCCAGCATCATGAAAAAGGCTTTAAAGGACTCCTGCTACCTGTGAAATTAAAGCCTTTAGCCAATAAGAGAAGAGCAGCAAACTTTGTGGCCCCTAGGACACAACTGAGGATACGTTTTAGACACAAAATCAAAATGTGTTATCCCTGAGAGACAAAAAAAGGTAAACGAGCTTTATTGAAATGAAAAACTTTGCTGAGAAAGAGGCAGTGTTTAAAGAATGAAGTGATAAACAATAGACTATGAGAAAATATTAGGAAATCAACTCTGATAAAGGACTCATAACCAGAATATATAGAGAACCCTTAAAACTCAAAAATAAGAAAATAAACAGAACAATTTAAAAGTCATGGGCAAAAGGTTTGAACACAAACTTCTTAGAAGATATATGTGCAACAAATATGAAAATTAAAAGATGCTCAACATCATTTATCATCAGAGAAAATCAAATTAAAATAGCTGTGAGATACTACCACATGCTTATTTACATAACAAAAATCCAAAAATCTGATATTACTGATTGTTGGTAAGATGCAGAACAAGAAATGTAATCCATTTATTCTTGAAATTCAAATGGTTTAGTCCTTTTGTGCCTCAATAGTGTAGAAGACAGTTTTGTAGTTTTCTGTAAAGTTAAATACAGACTCACACTTGCAGTTCCACATGTAAGGACTTGGAAGCCACCACTTCATTATAAGAACAAGTAAAAAGCTAAACAGATTGAAAAATCAACAACTCTTCTCAGATCTCTAAGAGAAGGGGAGAACATGGGGCAAATTTCTGTCTCCAATTAGAGAGACAGGCAAATGGCTAACCAAGGCAGAGACTCACAAGTGGGCAATCACTGCAGGAATCAGTGCTGGGTAGGAAAACCTGAACTGTAATTGATGAATTAATTTCTGGCAGCTCAGAGTAGACAACTCCATTTAAAAACTTCACTCATGGGGACATTCCACAGAACTCTGAGATTTACCTTCAGGAGCTCAAGTAGGTACCCATAGTACATACAGGAGAAAAATACCCTCCTGCTTCTAGCAGGGGGAGAAGAAAAGAAACCATTTTAAAATATACTAGCTCACTCTGTTCTTCTTAACAAGGTCTGTACTCAGGAGAAACTAGTTAACCAGAGCCTAACTTGCTGGAGTATTATCAGCGTGTAACTGCCCTGGGGAGTAGAAATACCCAGCTCCAGTCAGGCTTTCCATGTGGGAGAAGGGAAATTCCAATTCCAGCCCACTCTAATCATCCTGTCCTACCAAAGGGGAGAGTAAAAAACCCAAGAAACACTCGTGAAGTTCACAGTCCAGAGGCATAGGCTCACTAAGAGTCTGAGCTCTAATTATAGAATGCTTCCCCTCCCCTGACATTTTACCACCACATTACTTAAGGCCTGTTTACAGTAGTCCCTTTAACCTTGTATATCATCTCTGGCTATCAGGAAAAAAATTGCATGGCACATAAAAAGCAAAAAATACAAGTTGAAGAGACAGAGCAATCATTAGAACTAGATATGTCTGGGATGTTGGAATTATCAGACTGAGAATTTAAAACAATTATGATCAATAAGATAAGGATTCTAATGGATAAAGTAGACAGCATGCAAGAATAGATGGGCAATGTAAACAGAGAGATGAAAATTCTAAGAAAGAATGAAATAGAAATGCTAGAGATCAAAAACACTGTAAGAGAAATAAAGAATGTATTTGATGGGCTTATTAACACATGAGACACAGCTGAAAAAGAATCTCTGTGCTTGAGGATGTATCAATATAAACTTTGAAAACTGGAAAGTGAAGAGAACAAATACTGAGCAAAACAGAACAAAATATTCAAGGACTGTGGGACAACTACAAAAGCCATAACACGTGTATAAAGGGAGAAGAAGGACAAACAGGAACGACAGAAATATTTGAAACAATAATCAGTGAAAATTTCCCAAAATTAATGTCAAACATCACACTTCAGATCAAGGAGCCTTTGAGATCACCAAGCAGGATAAATGCCAAAAAAACTACCTCTAGGTATATCATTTCGAACAATAGGAAGTAAAAGATGAAAAAAAAAATCCTGAAAGAGTCCAGAGGAAGAAATACTTTAGATATAGAGGAACAAAGATAAGAGTTGCACCCACCTCTTCCTCAGAAACAGAACCTAACTATATGTTGTCTACCCACTTTAAACATAAATACAGATTAAAAGTGAATGGACAGAAGAAATATGCCATGTTAACACTTATTAAACAAAAGCAGGAGTAGCTATATTAATTTAAGATAGACCAGAGTTCAAAGCCAGAAAAGTTACTGGTGGTAAAGAAGGACAGTACATAATGATGAATGTGTTAGGTCTGGCAGAGGGTAAACAGGTGGCAGGGAAGTGGCTGGGGGCGGAAGGTGGGAACCAAATTGTAGCTAGGAGCCAAATTGCGGCTAGGAACTATTCCCTGGTGGGAACATACATAGTAAAAAGTTCCTACTAACCTTTGATTCATCTAGAGATCATTATCATCTAATCCTTGGTGAAGGATTCTGGAAAGATGTATGTGTAGAAAGGGAAACTGTTACATAACCAACCTGTTATGTAACCTGTCATGTGATCTGTTACATAACCCCAACCTGTCAATAACCCCAAAAGGCAGGAAACAACAACGAATCCTGCCAGGCAAAAGGTGGAACAAAATAGTGAGCTTATAAAAGGCAGCATGCACTCAGACTTCAAGATCTTTCTCCACTAGTGAAGACTGACCCATTCCATTCTCTCTAGAATTTATATTTTCACTTTGTGTAGCTTCCTTTTTTACTTTAATTCTTTCTTTTATGTGATAAACTGTTTGATAAAATTGCTCTGTGTTTGTGATCACTTCGTCATCAGCTTGACTTGCTACCAGTACTCATTCTTGACACTGGGAACCAGGTGACCAGGGAACATCCAGACAAACCTAACAAAGGAGACAATTCTCCAAGATATAATGTGTATATACCTAACAACAGAGCATCAAACTACATAAGGCAAACACTAATAGAACTGCAAGGGGAAACAGATGAATCTACTCTCATGGTTGGAGATAACACTTCTTTATCAGAAATGGACAGATTCAGCAGGCAGAAAATCAGTAAGAACATAGTTGAACTCAACAGAACCATCAATCAACTGGATATAATCAACATCCACAGATGATTCCATCTAACAACGGCAGAATACAATTCTTCTCAAGCTTTTATGAAACATTCTCCAAGATAGACCACATTCTAGGTCATAAAACATACCTTTACAGATTTAAAATAATATAAATCTTATAATGTCTGTTTTCAGATCACAATGGAATTAAATTAGAAATTAGACCATGTACTCACATTTATGTTTTTAAATATTTATTTAAAAATGATACTTTATATCACTATTGCAAAAAGTCTATGCCTTGCCAAAAAAATAAGAAAAGAACCATAATATAAACTAGTAACAAAGAGTCTCATGTTTCACAATGGACAGAACATTGCCTTTGCTGTGAGATAGATTTGGATTAAATATTTGTGTTTTATACTTACAATTCAAATATGTGATTGGTGATTCTTCTATAATATCATAAACTCAGTTTCCTTATTTGTAAAATGGAGATAATTTCACCTAAATTTTAGTGCTCTAAAAAATTTAAGTATAGTCAAATGATATGAGAAAATCAAATAGCAGTACTAGGACAAAGTAGGTAATCAGTAAATAGCAGCTCTAATCATAATCAGCTGTTCTCTGCAATTTTCTCCTCATTTCCACCTGCTGAAATCTTATTCAAGCTTTAAGACTTAAATTTAAAAATTACTTCTTCCTCCAAGATTTGTCCTATTTTCCCTGCTGTAAACAAAAATTTATTCTAACAGTTTGAAATAATTTAAAAACAAAACCATAGAAAGGAAAATTGAAAAATTCAAACCTTTTTTTTTTTTTTCCGGTCTTTTATTGCATGATTTACTCTAATTTCAAAAGAAACAAAGGATAGTTAGTACGAATACCTGATGAGTTATTTTTTTCCCCATAAAAGAGATGTTTTCATGGAACTAGTTTGTTTTTTAATTAACAGAAGGGAGATTTTATATTAAATGTCATGATTTATTTTTAAGTTGTTATGACAATACACACACACAAATTGCAGAGAAAAATTTTAAAACAGACTGTTGAGCCTAAGGAGATTAAAACTACAGGCCTTAATAACTATAATAAAAAAAAAAACCTCCCATAAAGAACAAAATTGTGTTTATGCATATTCTTTAGCTTCACTTGAAATGGAGTGCTGAGAACACTAAAATTTGCTAAAGTTCTTCTACCTTTAAAGACCTGAGACATATTCTGTTTGTGTACAACTGGATACATTCCTATCAGGACAGCAGAAGGCTATTAACCTTGAAGAGGTCAGAATATAGCACAAACTAGAATAATGGTAAATGACTAATAAATGTCTTCTTGCATATCACAATTTTTCCTGGTATTGTTGGTGTATTTCAAATAACTTTATATAATTAGTAGGTAGCAGCTATTTTAGTTTAAAAATGAAACTTGATGTTTATTATTTTTAATTTTTTAAGAAAAATGCTTCCATTTATTAAAACTATTCAAACCTTGACAAATTTAAAAGACAATAAGAACTGAATATCTTCCGAGCAGGTAAAGTACAACCTGTATGTAAAAGCTGTTATAGTATGAAACTAATTCTTTTCCACAATTGAATTCAAGAGCGATAAATGCACATATGCAAATGGATGTGCATAATCCTCATTATCACTGGATAACATTTTATCTTCTTTGATTTTGGTCTATTTCAAAGGTGAACAAAAAATTTAAACATTTTTCTCCCTTAGATTACTGCAGGCAATGTTTGAACTCGGAAGTATCTTCTAACACTTTGCATTATATTTCTATTGCTTCCATAACAAATCAACACAAACTTAGTAGTTCAAAACAGCACAAATTTAATTTCTTGCAGTCCTTTAGTTTAGAAATCTGACATTGCTCTCACTGGGCTAAATCAAGACATCAGCAGGGCTGCTTTTCTTCTGGAGGATCTAGAGAAGAATTTCTTTTCTTGCCTTTTCAGCTTCTACAGGCAATCTGCATTCCTTGGCTTCTACTTTCTTCCCCTGTCTTAAAAGCCATCAAGTCTCATCTCTCTGACCTAGCTAGAAAAATTTCTCTGTTTTTAAGGACACATGTGATGAGATTGGGCTTACCTGGATAGTCCAGGATAGTCTCTGAAGGCCAGTACCGTTAATCACACTGGCAAATGTGAATATGTAAGATCACAAATTCCCAGGTATTAGGACATGAACATCTTTGGGGGGCATTTTTCTGCCTTTCACATACTTTGAACCAAGAAAGACAGCATGCTTTTACTTTGAGGAGACTCTATTGCTATTGGTTGTCACGGGTCTGGAAAAAATCAATGAAAAGACAACTTTTTAGTCTAACTTGTTCATAATGAAATACTTAGAATGATTTATATATTAAACAAATAAAATTGAGAAAATGTAAATAATGAATGCAATAGTGTATAATCTTTGGGACCATTATTTCCATGAGGCCAGGAAGATACAGTGCTGGGACTTGAGCCCAGGCAGCCTTGTTGCAGAGGGTCTCAACTATTAATCACATTTATATGCAGTCCTTTCATGCAATGAAGAAAATAATCCCCAATTGAGTAAGTTGATGTGAGGCTTAAATGATTAAATGTATATAAAAGACCCAGCACAGTGCTTGAACCAAAGTCAGTACTCAAGACTGCTTTTCCCTACCTCTACACACATCTATTTATTCCAAGGTAAAATAGAATGACAGCAAGATGCCAAAGGAAGGAATTTTTTGTGAAGGAGAGAAAACAATAGAAGGAAAAAAAATTCAGGAAAAGAGGGAGAAGGAAGAGAGGAGTTACTTTCATCATTTGGCAAGGGACCATATTGGGTAATTGTTAAGAGCAGAGATTTTTTGGAGTAAGATTTGAACACCCTGTGCATCCACATAAAAATATCAATTTAAATCTTATATTCAACAATCCTCAAAATATTTGAGTATTTATTTTCTTTAAGTGCACAGCTCCCTGAGTAAATGGATATGGGTCTCTTTCTAGAAGGACTGGGGAAATCATTATTTTATATATTTAACACTGATTTTGCTAGCTTCTTCCTCTGAGGAACTGTTCTTTTCTTCAGAAAGTGGGTCTAAGTCTGAAAACTGACTCTGTTATGGAAACTGGGCAAAATCTTTTATTGGGGAAACTGTCTTCAGCCTCCATCTTTGACTTCTCTTCTTGATGCAAGTAGATTTGTACTCTTGTTGGTTTCCCATTTATTGGGAGACAACAGATTCCATTAATTATGTCCAGGTTAGTCCTCTACCTCACTGCTCACTCCTGACCTTGATGTTCATGGTAAAATTGAGTCCATCTGGTTTCTGAAAACTAAGAGGCACCATCTTGTCTCTATTGTTTTAGGATTATATCATCCCCATTGTATAGGTTTTATATCAAACTCTTCAACTCTGAGCTCTAGTCAACAGGAGAAAGATGTGAAAGTGCATGAGTGGCATCTATTAACTCTCTACTCTGTAACTTTTTTGAAAATATAAAATTATTCAAAAATAAAATAAATAGATTATTAAAAATGAAATGCTAATCACTAATAATAATCACTAATAATAACTGATATTATTTTATTTACATTGATCAAAATAGTGCTTTTAATATACAAATATTCTTTAATACACACATCTTATCATTATCTTGCATATAGTGCAATCTAGTAGAATTGTTACTTCTAACATAACTGTATTATTAATTACAGTCACTACAGGCATTGTGATATATATTGAGACACAAGTCTAAAATTATACAATGTCTTTTTCAACATTGTCAATATCATTAATCCACCAAACTATCTAAGTAGTTTGGTAAACTGGATTATAAAAGATGACAAAGTCACTTCACCTCTAATTACAATTTAGTAACAGGCATTCCAGGATTCTTTACTGAGCTGTCATGGAAAAAGGTAGCAACACTACCAGTGATGACTAAATGAAAGCTTTCCAACAATAATGTCACATTAATACGGAATGAAAAGCAGCAGACTGGCAACTAGGGCAAGGAAGAGAAAGAACAGTGTTTCCAACAGCTTTTTTTTCTCTGTTTGAAGTTCTCCAAATTGTGGAGAAAACAAATTGCAAATCAAGTGACTCATGCAGAGACTACAATTACATTCAATAATCCTTCTA
Organism: Propithecus perrieri; assembly: GCA_963574695.1. NCBI lineage: Eukaryota > Metazoa > Chordata > Mammalia > Primates > Indriidae > Propithecus > Propithecus perrieri. Next base: position 25,003 of record CAUYRB010030804.1, on the reverse strand, counting down.
AGTTTATTTCTGCATAAGCTGTAGGGTACTTGTACAGAAAGCAAAAAAAAGGGCTGATAATGGATAAAGCAGAAGATGAAGTCAAATGGTAATTTATCTGGAGAAGAAATTTATTGGTATGCTTATTCTTATAAGAAAATTATAGTTTGCTCCCAGGTGCCACCTTCTATCAAGATGAAATGTGAGAGATTTAGGAGAAGATGTGAGTCATTCTGTGACACTTAAGTCACCCATCAGAGCCTAACAATGTGAGGATGAGGGTTAAAACAAGATCAATGATACAAACTGGCAGAAGGGAGTAAGGGAGAGATTTTTAAAAAATATGCATAATTATCTTTGGTGTTGCATTTTTTATTTGCCATCATGCTTTTTCTTCTCTCCTTTGAATAATAGAATTTCTCTTTTTTATGGGAACCTTCCTTTTTATGCTTTGATTATGGATGACTATTCCTCAGCACTCAATTATCTTACTACAGAGCTTGGCATTTGATTAAGTTCTACCAATAAGAATATTTTACATTCTTTATCCACAGTGACTGGTTTAGGGATGCGTTTAAGACTCAAGCTAAATGAATAAGAGTCATTTTTGGAAACTTTGCTGAACCTAATTTTTGAGCAATAAGTGCAATATAAGGTCATCTGACAATATCTATCTTTGTCACCAAAAGGGAAGAACAAACTTGACAATGGAGCTAATGTGGAGGGAAATAGATACGACAGATGAAGGAAGAAGCAGATTCCTAACCACATTGATGCCTGGATTCAGTCATGTGTGAAGTCATTTCATCCCTTTGGAGTTCCCAGTTAGTGAGCCAATTTACGCCCCTTTTTAATTTATCTGTTTAATCTGAGTCCCAACTCAACTCAAGATTTTAATCTGCTGTTATGTAACTAAAGTTGTAGCTTTCACTTCTTGTCTTGTACGGTAGCTAATTCTAAGTATTAGAGTTATATACACTCGCTTCTCCAGTGTCTCAGACAATGCTGATGTAGGTAGGCACTATGTTTGGAACACCATCCTACCCAGAAGATGGGATCTGGACTTAGGCCAATCTAAGAATCACACCCAATGTATTCACTATGGTCTTTTGACATCAAGTCAATTTAAGAAACATTGAACTAAACTCCATGATCCATTAAGAGCTGGAATTTATTATAAAGTCTCATTGACCCAGAAAAAGGTCTATTGTAAGGTACAATTAGTATATTTGGTATTGAGCACATGCATAACTAGACACAGCAAGCTGCATTAGTAGGCAATCCAGATCTTTCTATAATCCACCATGCAACATGCCTTGCAACATGCCTCTTCCTCAATTCATACTTCTGGGCATATGGGAAATCTCTTAAGACTAGCTGATAAAAGAAGATAAAGTCTAAGCTTTGCTGATGAATGGGTCAGATGAATATGTGAATGTAAAACTGAAAATGGAAGATAGCTGCAGTAAAGCCAGCCTCTGTCACTTGTGGTGTGATATGCATATGATTGAAGTGGCCATGATTGTATAATAGGAATGGAGACTATTTATGGGCTCAATGCTCTGGGATCCCACTTACCAAGGTTGATCTAAGTACTCTTGCCACTGAATATGTAACCTGCCAGAAACAGAAACCAAAGTTCATATGTAGTCATGGAACTCTTGTTTAATGGAATAGCTCATTAAAGCAATGTTCTCTCGTAGTTATTTGGGAACTGCAGCTTTATTCGTTATTACTCTTTCAGTAAATTTCCAGCTTCCCAGTTGTTTATCAGCTAATATGTTTGTCTGGACTATACAAGTTTTCTGGGACAAATTTCTCCTCCTGAGCCCCTGTCCTGATAATATACCATCTTCAATCTTTCTTGCTAAGGATTAAAAAACCCACTTTTTTCACTACTTGTGTGACAAGTAGTATGCTAGAGCTTGCACTTCTAGCTCACAAGAGCCAACTGTTTAATTTTCAGAAATTTTGTGAGACAGATGTTAAATAGGACCATTATTAAAAATTTAATGATGTAAACTTAAATGTAGATTATATTAAAAGAATTTTTTTGTAAGTACTCAAAACTTCATCACTTCTTAATCATTTTACTACATTTTATTATTATCTGTCCTTTTTAAAGTTATTTATATATATTAAATATACATGGTGTACATACCATGTAGTAGCATGATACTGCTCGTCTCTTCTCATCTTCTCATTCAGAGACGTCATATTAGTAGGTCAAAGTTGGCCATGGTGGAATATATTTCATGGAAACTGGGAAATGCTACAAATCAGGGCTGCCTCCTTCTTCTTAACTGCTGGTTGGTAAACATTTTCCAGCATACGACTGCAGGTAAATTTACATGAAGTATATCTTTCCTTTAAGATGGAAAATTATTTTTCCTGTGTGAACAGGAAAGTAAGGAAGCAGAATTTTTTTTTTTTGTTATAAACAGTTTCTATCCAAGATTTTGAAAAAAATATTGGGATAAAATGTGTATGAAACTTTCCAAACACCTTGGTAGGATGTTAAAATGAGCTATTTCCCATTGCCTGTGAAAGTTGTGGAGTTATTTTTTTTTCTTGCTGAGTTGTTAGAATTCCTTATAGATTTTGGATATTCTTATTTGGATGCATTGTTTGCAGATATTTTCTCCCATTAAACAGGTTGCCTCTTCACTCTGTGAGTTATTTCTTTTGCTATGCAGAAGCATTTAGTTTTATTAAGTCCTATTTGTCTGGTTTTGCCTTTGTTGCAACTACTTTTGAGGACTTAGTCATAAATTCTTTGCTTAGGCCAATGTCAGTAGAGTTTTTCCTAGGTTTTTTCTAGGACTTCTGTAGTCTCACGTCTTACATATAAGTTTTTAATACATCTTGAATTAATTTTTGCACATGGTGAGACATATGAGTCCAGTTTCTTTTTTCTATATGTGGCTATCCAGTTTTCCCAGCAACATTTATTGAATAGGATGTATTTGCATTTTTATCAACTTTGTGAAAGATAGATTGGCTGTAGGTGTGTGGCTTTATTTTTGGGTTCTCTGTTCTCCATTGATCTATGTGTCTGTTTTTATACTGATACCAAGCTGTTTTGGTTACTATAGCCTTGTACTATAATCTGAAATCAGGTATTGTAATGTCTTCAGCTTTGTTCTTTTCACTTCAAATTGCCCTGGCTATTCAGGCTCTTTTTTTTTTTTTTTCCATTTCGGCATATTATGGGGGTATAGTTGTTTAGGTTACGTATGTTGCCCTTCCGCTCCTCCCTGAAACTCCGAGCTTCAAATGTGTCCAGGCTCTTTTTTTATTCCAAATGAATTTTAGGATTTTTTCTAAATTCTGTGAAAAAACGATGGTGATAATTTGACAGGAATTGCATTGAATCTGTAGATTTTGGGTCATATGGTCATTTTAACAATATTGATTTTCTAATCCATGACCATGAGATTTTTTTTCATTTGTTTGTGTTATCTTTGATTTATTTCATCAGTGTTCTGTAGTTCTTGTAGAGCTCTCTCAGCTTATTTGTTAAATGTATTCTTAGGTATTTAATTTTTTGCAGCTATTGTAAATGAGTTCTTAATTTGGTTCTCAGCTTGATGTTATTGATGTTTAGAAATGCTACTGATTTTTGTACATTGATTTTTGATCCTGAAACTTTGCTGAAATTATTTATCAGATCTGTTAGAAGCTTTAGAATTTTCTATGTATAAGATCATATTATCAATGAACATAGATTATTTGACTTTGTCTTTTCCAATTTGGATGCCTTTATTTCTTTCTCTTGCCTGATTTCTCTCTAAGACATCCAGCAGTATATTGTACAGGAGTGGTGAAAGTGGATATCCTTGTCTTGTTTCAGTTTTTGGTGGGAATGTTTTCAGCTTTCCCCCATTAAGTATGATATTGGCTATGGGTTTGCCATATATGGCTTTTATTATTTTGAGGTATGCTCCTTGTATGCCTTGTTTGTTGAAGGTTTTTATCATGAAGCATTGTTACATTTTTTTGAATACTTTTTCTGCATCTATTGAGACAATCATATAGTTTATGTTTTTAATTGTGTTTATGTTTTAAATCACATTTATTGACTTGAATATGTTGAACCATCCTTGTATCTCTGGTATAAAACCCACTTGGCTGTTGTATATTGTCCTATTGATGTTCTATTGGTTCAATTTACTATGATTTTGTTGAGGATTTTTGCATCCGTGTTTATTAGGGATATTGGCCTGTAGTTTTCTTTTTTGTTATGTCCTTGCCAGGCTTTGATATCAGCATGATATTGGCTTTGTAGAATGAATTAGGGAGGATTCACTCCTCCTTGATTTTTTTAGAACAATTTCACTAGGCTTGTTACCCATTCTTCTCTGTATCGCTGATAAAATTTTGCTCTGAATCCCTATAGTCCTGGGTTTTTTTTGTTAGAATATTTTTTATTACTATTGATTCAGTCTTACTGCTCAGTCTTGGTCTGTTTTTGATTTCTATTTCTTCCTGGTTCAATCTTCAGTTTGTATGTTTCCAGGAATTTATCCATTTTTCCTAGGTTTTTTGGTTTGTAAGCATGTAGTTGTTTATAATAGTCTCTGATAATCTTTTATACTTCTGTAGTATTATGCAGTTGTAATGTCACCTTTCTCATTGCTGATTGTGCTTATTTTAATCTTTTTCTATTTTTCTTGGTTAATCTAGCTAGTGATCTATCAATTTTGTTTATCTTTCCAAAGAACCAACTTTTGGTTTCATTGAATGTATTGTTTTTTTTTGTCTCAATATCATTTAGTTCTGCTCTGATTTTTGTTATTTCTTTTGTATTGTTAGCTTTGGGTATGGTATGTTCTTGTTTTTCTAGTTCCTTGAGGTGTGATGTTAGATTGTTAATTTGAGATCTTTATGTAGTTTTGATGTAGATATTTAATGCCACAATTTTCCCTTTTAACATTTCTTTCATTGTATCCCCGAGGTTTTGGTATGTTGTGTCTCTATTTTCATTTGTTCAAAAAATTATTAAATTTTTCACCCTCATCTAATTATTTATCCAAAGATGGTTCAAGAGCAGGTTATTTAATTTTTATGTATTTATGTAGTATTGAGGTTCCTATTGGTATTGATTTCTAGTTTTATTCTACTGTAGTCCAAGAAGACATTTAATATGATTTTGATTTTTTTCAATTTATTGAGACTTGCTTTGTGGTCAAGCATATGGTGTATTTTGGAGAATGTTCCATGCACAGACAAGAAGAATGTATTTTATCCACTTGTTGGGTAAAATGTTCTGTAAATGTCTATTAGATCTATTTGGTTTAGAGTCCATTTTAAATCCAGAGTTTCCTTGTTCATTTTCTGCCTCAATAATCTGTCTCATTCTCTCAGTGGGGTGTTGATGTTTCCCACTATTATTATTTTTTAGGTCTATTAGTATTGTTTTATGTATCTGGATGCTGCAGTGTTGGGTGCATATATATTTAGGATTGTTATCTTCTCTTGCTGAATTAACCCCTTTATCATTATATAATGACCTTCTTTGCCTTTTTTTGCAGTCATTGCTTGAAAGTCTGGTTTATCTGATATAAATATAACTACTACTGTTCATTTTTGAATTCCATTTCTGTGGAATATCTTTTTCCACCCTTTTACTTTGAGTCTATAAATACCTATACCCATTAGGTGGGTTTCTTGTAAGGAGTATATATTTGGGTCTTCTTCTTTTTTACCCATTACACCAGTCTATATCTTTTAGTTGAGCATTTAGTCCTTCAAGTTTAATATTTATATGTGAGGTTTTGCTCTTGCCATAATGTTAATTGTTACCTACTTGTTTTGTGTAATTGCTTTATAAGATCTGTGAGTTATATACTTTCAGTATCATCTTATCCTTTCCATGGTTAGAATTCCTTTGAGGATTTCTTGTAGGGCTGGATTAGTTATGATAAATTCCCATCGTATTTGCTTCTCTAGAAAATACTTTATTTCTCCTTCATTGATGAAACTTCATTTATCAGGGTACAAAATTCTTAGCTGGCAGTTTTTTCTTTAAGAAGACTGAAAATAGGATTCCAATCTCTTCTGGCTTATAAGCTTTCTGCTGAGAGGTCCATTGTTAGTCTGATGGGATTTCCTTTATACATTATTAGATATTTCTCTCTTGCTGCTTTTAGGATTTTTTTTTCTTCATATTGACTTTGGATAGTTTGATAATTATATGCGTTGGAGAGTTTTATTCTGCAAAGTATCTCACAGGTGTTCTCTGAGCTTCTTATATCTGAATGTCTAATTGTCTGGCAAGACCAGGGAAGTTTTCCTGAATTATTCCCTCAAAGAGGCTTTAGAAGCTTTTTACTTTTTCTTCTTCCTCCTCAGGAATGCCTATAATTCACAGGTTTGGTCCCTTTACATAATCCTGTATTTCTCAAAGCCTTTGTTCATTTTTTTAAAATTCTTTTTTCTTTATTTTTTTCTTTCTAGGTTAATTCAAAAGACTTGTCTTCAAGCTTTAAAATTCTTCCTTCTGCTTGGTGTAATCTATTGTTAAAGCTTTCAACTGCATTTTGTAATTCCTTAAATGAAATTTTCATTTCCAGAATTTCTGTTTGTTTTTTTTAAATATCTATCTTTTTAGTAAATTTTTCATTTGTATCCCAAATTGTTTTTCTTATTTTCTTGTGTTGGTTTTAAATTTTCCCTTTGATCTCATTAAGCTTCCTTATAATTTATGTTTTAAATTCTTTATTTGTGATTTCAGAGTTTTCATTTTGGTTAGGATCCATTGCTACAGGCCTTGTTTGTTACTTTGGGGATGTCAAAACACTCTGTTTTTATATAGTGCCAGAGTTTTTATGCTGATTCCTTCTCATCTGGAGAAAATGTAACTTTGCATTTTTTAATTTACTTTCATTTTGTTGGGACTTTTTAATTTAATTTAACCTCTTGAGGGTGTGACTATAACATATATTGTGATTGCTTGTTTGGCTTCATATCTGGGTTCTTTCTTTTCCTCTCTTTGGACAAATTTCCCCTCAACCTTCTACTGGTGTGGTTTATATAACAGGTCATCCAGAAGGCCAGACCAAGCAAATGGATCATTGTGCTGTGATTTCTCTAAGTGAACGGTTAGAAAGGTACTGAGACCATTGTTATGGTGGATTGGTAAAACCCCATGTTGCCACTAGTAATGTTCTGTGTTTACCAAAAGAAGTTTCCCATCCCAGGCTTGGGACAGGAACACACTTTTTTATGATACTTGTTTCTTCGAGGATTCCTCTGACTCTCCAATGTTTAATGCATCTGGCAAATTGGTTGCTATGCATGCCTTTGGGCATTCTTATAAAGGTGGACATAAGAATGATGCCATTGTAGAATTTGGCTACTCTATGGATTCTATTCTTCACAATATTAAAGAAAAAAATGAGAGCTTATACAAATTATGAAATTAAGAGAAAAATAAGAAATGCAATGAAGAAAAAAATAACAAACAAGATTCACCACTTTAAGATCATCAGATTGAACCCATGGAATACTAGTAAAAAAAGATGTTATCTTCAATAAAATAGACCAATAATTTAGAGCATTGAAGGCTGTTTCCTTAAAGTATAATGAAAATTCTTTCTTAATTAGAAAACTTTTACAGAAATATGTGGATATGCAACACACATATTAGAGCTCAAATAAATATTAATTTTTCTTCCCCCCAAAAAAACTCCCAAATCTGGATGCTTTCAAAGGGCCCAGGCTCTGTATGAGTTCCTTGGTTATAGATAGCCTTTGTACAGTGGCTTTATCAAATACCATTTATAGTGGCAACGTACTAGGCATATGAGCAGGCTCACTATCTACTGTAGGACTGGTATTGTGGAGGTGTCAGGAAGTCATTCCCCAGCACTGTGCCCTCTGGTAGGAGGTTCTGTATTGAGTTGAGCAGTTCAACCTCCAAGTCAGTAGGTGGCACTTACAGGTAAGAGCCAGCTGCTACAGTAGCCAATGGGTATGTGCTTGATCTTTGTTTATTGGAAGGGGCTCTCATTTGTTTCAGATAGTGGGCTGCCCTGAGTTCTCTGCTCAGCTCCAAAGTGGTGGACAAAGCTGGTGAGAACAGGGCTGCCAATCTCACCCTTAGATACCACAATGCTGAGTGAAAGCACCAGCCCTGTTAGGCATGTAGGGGGAACTCATGTTGAATTGTACTAAGTTCCCTGCTGGTGCAGAGGAGGGAGATGTACCAGCTCCACCATATCCTGGGGAGGTAGGAACATGACCTGTCTCCCTATCAGACCCCTGTCCTAGGCTCATGAATTTCAGTTCAGATAAACACTGTCATTTATTTCCAGGCTGCAATGTAGCTGAGGGTCTCAGAAAATGCCTGTCCCATGGCTCTCTGCTGAAATGATCTCAGAGAAAAACAAACTTCTTCAGCCCAAAACAGACAGCTTTGTCACTTGTCTATACTTACTTCTGTGCAAGAAAACTGCCACTGTAGGGAGTGGAATGGGCCTCACTGTTCTTGTAAACTTGGGCGTGGTGGGCACACAATCTGTAGGTGTGCAGCTGCTCCTAATATCCTTGGAATGGCCATCTCTCTGCACATTCATGTTAACCTCCGTGAGAACAGCCACAGCTGCATCTTCAGCAGTTGGTCGGTGGGGAAAAGGAGTCTCCCTCTTCATGTACATTCCCAGGCATGGTGCCACCTGCTCACTTAGGTGGAACCACATTCCTCCTTTACTGAGTCCAGTGCTGTTCCCATGTCTTCACATGGAAGGGCACAGTTACCTTCAGCTCACAAGCAGGAAGCTCTCAGGCAGAGGAAGGTACATGCTCTCAAAAGGCTCTTTGGTGTGCTGCACTCTCCCTTCCACTATGGGTAGCCTACCCTGAGGGTTAAACCTCCTGGAATTCTGTAGCTTTCTGGATCTTGCTGGCCCTCTGTGGTTGCCAAAGTCCAAGCAGGTGCTGCAGGGGACCAAGTTATGTTGATTTTCAAGGGCTGAGACTTGCTTGGCAGGACAAAGGCCTATAATTGAGGCACAACCAGTATAGCATCTGCTGCCTCAGCTCAGGTATGAATGGAAGGTGCGTGACACTGAGTGAGCTGGCAGCCCAGTGCTTTGCTCTCAAGAAGTTCCTAAACTGCTGCCCACAGCAGTGCTTTGGATCATGTGCACAGAGGCGCTCTTGACAGTTTGGAAGTCAGCAGTCTGCCAGTGGGGTAAGGGGAGCAAAAATCACTTTCACCTACCATTTCCATGGGACTCCAAGTTCCTCAAGGGTCAATCTCTGCCAAACTCTTGCTTCTTTCTTTTTTTTGTGTGTGTGTCTCAGATTCTTCCCTTGGGATCGCCAATAAGTTCTGACACTCTTTCCTCAATATTCCACTTGGGCCATGATTATTCACCTGTAACTATGGTTTTTCTTTCTGAAGAGAACTGGCATCCAATCTCTCTAGTCAGTCATCTGAACTGAGAATAGTTCTGCTGGTCTGCTAGTTCGCAGAGGTTAGGGCATCAGTTGGTAACAGAGTAGTTCAGGGCATGTCTTTCCCTCTGGTGTGCAGCAGCTAAGTTACAGGTATGCAGATCTCAATCCCTTTAGCCCTCAGAGACAGTCACTTCCTCCTCTTTCCTGGGCAAGCAGCCTTAGGTCGGCAGTCAGCCATCAAGCCCTCTCTTTATTCAGTATTTTTGATGACATTTTAGATAGGAAGACATATGAATGCCTAACTTGATATGTAATTAAGACAATGTAAAATTTGAATTCGTGGTGCTTTTTATTTTCTATACAAGCTGTCAAGATCCTAAAATATGTATATAAACAAAGAGCTAAAATTTAAATAGAAAAAGAGACTCCAAAAGTCTCCTCTGGAAGTTCTTTGGAATTACCAGTGATCTTGGTACTTGGTTACCACACCTGCAGCTTGGCTACAGGCAATATGCTTTTTTAGGTTAGAAGTATAAACTGTTATTTTCAAAAAAGAAATATTAAAAAGAAATTGTATGATTCATTTTTCTATTACCAAGGGCTTGTTTTTGCTAGTACTTGTATTAAATAGCCAAGTTTGTAAAATGGACTGACAAGATAAGAGCTAATAAAGCAAAACATAAACAAAAACAAGCCAACTAAACAAACAAAAAATAAAAACGGAATCCTTGGTGTCCTGGAAAGCAATTTTCAGAGGTTTTCTGCAAAGTGAGGAGTGGTGTTGAATCTTGCATTGTTAAGTGACTTTTCACAGGAATTATATTGACTCAATTTTCAAGCATTTTCCCATTAGGAAACCAATTTCCGGTTAAGTGGTGAAATCAAATTCCAACTTGATTGTTGTAGTAAGAAGGATTGTGCTGTCAGATCAGATGGATCTATATCAAAACATTTTTTAGACAAATATTGAAAATTGAGTGCAAAAGAGCAGCACAATAATAAAGTGCTAATACTATGAAATAAGCTTTAAAGAAACTTATCTCTCTTGTTTCTTTAAAATGGAGTTTACAATGGTTGGCTCAATCTATTCTAGAAAATACCACAGAACAAAATTTAATTTCTCATATGGACTTAAAAATTTTATTTTGATCATATGAAATGTTTGAAAGACATTCATTTTCTATATTGGTTTGTGCTGTTTTTGTTAATATTATTTGTCTTTACCTTTCAATAATGTACGATTTTATCCTAACGGCCTTTAATTTTGTATGATTCTTTTATTTGTACATCATTTTGTGAGACCCATTATGGCTAATTGGACAGATCTATATCCTTGGATTGTTTCAAAAGACTTGATTTGCCTCTCTGGTGTATGACTTCTTATAATAGTAATTCCTGTCTCCAGCTCTGGCCCTAGAGTAGACACTCAATAAATATTAATATCTGCAAAATGGATGAATAGGCATCTTACACTAGAAAATTTGAAAAGCTGTTTGTGTTGGTGAGGTGTATAAACTATAGCATTGGTAAATTAGAGAGTCCACAGATGAAAGTGTAATAATTCATTGAAATTGAGTTTCTCAGTGGCAAAGTAGATGACTTTGTTATGTTCCTTGAGTAAAGTGTCAAATAGTGGATTTGTTATTTGAGTTCCTAGTTGATGCAATCCATTATTTTCAGTATTAGAAGGGTACAGTACACAAGTAATGTGGACTGAGAGCTCCTTAAAAACTAGGAATTCAAGTGAAAAGCCAGGGGTTTGACAATACATCAAGGTAGAATATCACGTTGATAAATACGTGCATTTGTGAGGCAGTAACTACTATCAAGAAGGCAAAACAAACAAACACACAAAAAAACAGACAACAAAACTAAATAAGATATTAAATACCCAGCCTGAGTGATATGGACCGAATATTTATATCTCTCCAAAATTAATATATTGGAGTCTAATCCCCAAAATGATGGCATTTGGCCTTTGGGCGATGAATAGGTCAAGAAGGTGGGGCCCTCATGAATGGGATTAATGTCCTAATGGAAAAAGAGGAGACATGAGATCTTGGGATCTCTCTTCGTTCTTTGCCACATGAGGATGCAACAAGAGGACAGCCATCTGTGAACCAGGAAGTGGGCTCTCAACTGGATATCAGATCTGCTGATGCCTTGATCTTGGACTTCCCAGTTTCCAAAACTGAAAAATGAATGTTTTTTTTTTTTTTTCTTTTAAGCCACTCAGTCTATGGTACATTTGTTATAGCAACATGAACCAGGACGTTGGGACTGAGGTCCTCGTAGATATTCTGTAGGCTGAGCTGGAATCTCAAAGGCCCTAGAACACTTACTTAGGGGGCTGTGTTTGTAATATTGAATTAGCAGTACGATTGTAGCTTTGGCAACAGTAGTGCAGGGATGACAGGAGTCTTAGTCTAATAAATACATCTTGGTTGGCACACTTATAGAATTTGGTGTTGAAATTCAACGCAGTGGTTCAAATCCTCCTGTGGTCAAGGGTAGTGGAATAGCAAGGGGTGGTTGAAAAATTTTACTGTCTCTAGTAATGGTTCTTTAAACTCACTGTTCCTCTTCCCCCCTCTATTTTTTTGTTTCTTCTGTTCTTAAGATTATTTTATTGGAAATATCACTTGCTGGGGGCTTGGAAGGATGATAAGAAGCTGGAGATTCCACAATTATATTGTTTTGAGCTCAGTGAGAAATACTGTCTTGTTTTCCTTTGGGATGGGTTTTACCTATAGTTCAGTAATTACAGAAGAAGCCTAGGAAACAGTTATAATTTTAAAAGGAGTAGGAGTATAAAAATAAGCTTTGTAGGCATGTGTAGCTGTAGGGTTTTCAAAGAAATATAATATATTATCATAGCAAAAGCATAGGATTAGGGATCAAGAAACTTTAACTGTAGTTCCAGCTCTGCCATCAACCAGCAGTGTGACTTTGTGGACTCTATTTATTCACCAGTACAATGAGATATTTAAAATACTAAGCTTTTTGGCAGTCACACATTATATGATTCTACCATGGCTCTCACTACTCTCCTTTTAAATAACAGATTCTAACCTGAGCTGAACTCTCAGTCCTTAGTACTGCACTTGCTTTAAAATATATTTAGCTACTTCTTTAAAAAATGAGAAATAGTGTATGCATACCTTACTGGAGCCACTGGGCCTTATATCAACTTGTTCTTGATAGTTTTATACCTGAAGAACAACATATATCAAGAAGATGGTCCTCTCTGTAACTCTTGACATATTTTACATCATCACACCAATGCATTTCCAGCTACTTATGCCAATGCTACTGTGGTAGTCAAGGTCTTAAAGTGTCCTTGGTTGAGTTAAGTGAAATGGAGTTTTCTGTGCTTCTTAACAGTTTGTATTAAAAAATATATATCTTAGAGTAAGAATTGTGGGTAGATGACTGCAGTCAGTAATAGAAGAAATGCATCTTTCTGCAGGTCACAGAAATCAGTCCTGAAATTGTGTCTATGTAAGTACAATTTAAAGCTTTTGAAGACCATTATGTTTTCCAATGACAGTGGTAGATTATTACTCAGTATTGCATTTGAGTGGCACTGATTCATTATAATACACAGTCGAAAATTAGGTATCCTAGCTGAATATTAATAATAATAATAATAAATTAAGGAATTTAGTGAAGTGTGAATGTTTTCTAAACTTCAGTCTGAATTAAGCATTATTGATGCCAGTAACTGGTCTGTTATTTCCATATTGGTGCTATTTTTCCCAAAGAAATTGCTATCCTTCGTAAATATCCAGGCAGTCAAATATAGATGTTTCTTATTCATTCCAAAAGAATAATTCATTATCTTTCCAAGGAAGGATTTATTGTTCTCTGAGTAGCAATGTGAAGTTCATATTCTCCCCAATAAATCCAAAAAGTCAGGGATTAAAATGTAGCTGTGAATATAACTTTGACAAATCTCAAAAACATTATGCTGAACAAAAAACCCAAGTTCCATACTAACCTATGGTGATAGATGTAAGAAAATGTTTTACTTTGGACGGGTACCAAGGGTCAGAGCAGAAGCCATGGATTGCCTCAAGAGAGCATAAGGGAACTTTGTGGGGTGATGACAATAATTTATATCTTCTTTTGTGTGGTGGTTATACAAGTATAATTAAAGTGTCAAAACTCAGTGACCTGAACACTTATGATCTGTGCATTTTATTGCATGGAAATTGTATTTCAATTAAAAGTGATCTGAGAAAAGATTATTCTGGAAAAAAGTATATGTATATATACACACACACATATGTATACAAAACCAATTATTAAAACTTTCAATTAAGGCTGGGCACAGTGGCTCATGCCTGTAATCCTAGCACTCTGGGAGGCTGAGGAGGGAGGATTGGTTGAGCTCAGGAGTTCGAGACCAGCCTGAGCAAGAGTGAGACCCCGTCTCTACTAAAAATAGAAAGAAATTGGCCAAACAACTAAAAATAGAAAAAATTAGCTGGGCATGGTGGCACACACTTGTGGTCCCACCTACTTGGGAGGCTGAGGCAGGAGGATCACTTGAGCCCAGGAGTTTGAGGTTGCTGTGAGCTAGGCTGATGCCATGGCACTCTGGCCCGGGCAAGAGAGTGAGACTCTGTCTCAAAAAAAAAAAAAAAAAAACAACAAAAAAAATTTCAATTAAAAAAATTGTGGGGATTGTGACTTTCAGAATGGCAGCTTAGGGAACTCTTTAGATCTTCTCTGCAGTAAAACAACCAGAATAGGTAATAATTGCAAACGAACCCCCAATCATTTAAAATTTCTTGAAATTGTCATAAAGTCTATAGCAAATGTAAGAAATATTAATTAAAGGAAATTTACTAAATTACTCCAGTGGGAATCTGTGGTATTTGATCTACAATCCACTCCCTCCCCACTCCCCCGCTCAGGATAAAAGAAACTCCACTCCAGGTGTGTGCAACTGAGAAAAAGGGCTCCTACTTTCCTCAGTTCCCAGTCTAGGACTATAGTATTATCTTGAGATGGGCAGACAATCAGCAATTCTCATCCCCTACTCCTAGCTCCATGTTGTAAAAACTCTATTCTATGCCAGAAAAGTTGAGATATCTGGGATTTTCTTCTTGCATTTATCTCTCACTTGCAGGGTAGAAATTCTACTCTAGGCATGGCCGACCAAGAATACTGGGCCCTATCACTTGCGCTCCAGCTTACTCATAGGCTGGAGGTTCTACTCTAACAAAAAAGAGCCTATAATACCAGAGGCTATTGCCTCTATTTTGTGCCTCACTTGTAAAGCAGGGGTGTCACTCAGAGAATTTGGACGATTGTCCCCACCTCCAGTGACATAGCAGTAGCACAAGGTTTTGCTCAGAGGGAAAAGCAGGCCTGAAGAACAGAGAGCTCCTTAGCTCTCTTCAAGAGAATTAACTTTATTTGAAACAGAGTCCAAGGAAGTCCAACTCTAAGGGCACTGTTGAAAACAATAGGAATTTTGGTGGTAAGCATGTAAGTGGAACTTGATAGGTTCATGAGAAAAACACACTACACTATAGACCTGTTAGAAGTTTAACAGAGTGAACCAGAAAAAGAGAAAGCTAAGAGGAGCCCCGATTCAGTCAGAACAAGCCCCAAAGAGTATCCTGAAAAATTATCCGTTCAAAAAGTCCAGAATTTAATTGTCTCAAACTTTGGAGCAATTTGTGGTGCAAGGCATTCTTGAGAACAATAGAATAACCACTCAGTAATTAGTGGAGATTAATAGCTGAGTATATTATCAATAAAGGAAGGTGACTTAACAAAGATATCAGGGAAAGAGACAGTTCAAGAAAGCCCACATCAAACCACTGTCATACCAGGGTGCTGAATGTATGTGTCCCCCACAAATTCATGTATTGAAACCTAATTCCCAATATAATAGTGCTAAAAGGGGGAGCCTTTAGGAGGGGATTAGATTATGAAAGCAGAGCCCACAAGAACGGCATTAGTGCCCTTATAAAAGAGATCTGAGATAACTTGTTTGCCACTTCTACCATGTGAGGACATAGTGAGAAATCACTGTCTATAAGGAAATAGGCCCTCATCAGCTCCTGAATCTGCCTGAGCCTTGATCTCTGACTTCTTAGCCTACAGAAATGTGGGAAATAAATGTGAACCCCTTGGTTTATGGTATCTTGTTATAACAGCTTGGTGAACTAAGACACAAGGTAACTGTGTATACCCCCAAGACTGAGGAATGGCACTGGGGCTGCACATTGTGGAGGAAATAGAGTTCGTTTAAACAGTTCAGCCAAGTCACAAATAACCAACCAAAAATCAATGGAGCATGTGGGGAGGGGGAAGGATATCAGTAACCAGAGTTGCTGCAGTATGTTATCTAGAATGTCCAGTTTTCAACAAAAGATTTATAAGACATGCAATGAAAAAAAAGTTGACCCATACACAAGACAAAAAAACAGGCCACAGAAACTGCCAATGTAAGGATCCAGATACAGTATTTAACAGACAAAGGCTTCAAGGCAGTCAGTGAATACATGCAAATGTGCAAAACATAATAAGAGGTGGTAAAGGAGAAGAAAGAGGTTTGGTGCAGCTGAAGTATGGAGTGTAGCCATTAGGAAATGTTTCTGAGAATGGGGGAAGAAATGAAGTTTGTGAGAAGCCCTTGCACTTGACATTCATCCCATGAAATAAATGCATGGCTGGCCATGTATCTACTGACACTAACTTTATTTAATATTGCCTATGGGTAATCTACCTGATAAAGGACTAGAAGTTAGAAATATTATTTTTAGTTTTGAAATTAATCCCATCTTTTTTCTTTGAAAATTACCTAAACCTACCAAACAGGTACAATGAACAGTATTTAGGTGATGGGCACACTTATAGGCCTGACTAAAACATTGTAAAAGCTATTCATGTAATAGGAACATTGGTATCCCCTTAATATTTTGATTTAAAAAATATTTTACAATAAGAAAAAGAAAATTACCTAAACATAAGTACAAGCAGAATTTTAAAAAGTATTGGCAAAGTACCAATGTATATATACCGAGAAAAAGAGGAAAAGCTATTATCATCAACAAAGTACAACTTCTATTATTACCTAGCTTGTCATCTTTAAAGTAGATGATGGCACCCTTCCCAGATCGTTTCAGCTTCAGAAATGCCAACAAGCCTGATCTGCTTTGCTGACATTGTTGCTACACAAAACATTGATGATTTTCATAACTCCTACTGTCTCAAAGTGTTAGTGTGATATAATTTTCTCAAGAATACCACGTTGGTGTGTGTTACAAATGATAATCGTGTAATTTGGAGGCCAGAGTTTGAATCACCTTCCGATGTGATTTCTTAATTAGAACTACCATATTTATATTTTTCTTGGCTTCCATAAACTTACATTAAGACGTTTTGTGTTTTTACCACAATTTCAGAGAAAACCGAAGGAGTTATATTCTACTTGATGTAGCTCTAGCAATAAGGTTGTGAATAGAAATTTCCTTTCTGTGCAAAATGCACTGTTGAATAAAACTTATAAGAATGCTTTCTGACGATAACTGTTCGTAATGAGAAAAATGTCCTATCTTAAATCTTAGTAAAAAATGGTATTCACAGATACAAGCTCAAATGCACACACATACTATAAATATAGCAACTTTTGTTAAACTGATGTCATTAAAAGACCCCCAAAACATTTTATGCAACCTCTCAGCTCCCCATGAAATGTTCCTGGTTTTAAAGTAGTTGATGTTAATCAAAATCTCTCTGTATTTTCATGCTTATTATCGGAAGCATTCCACATTTGGGCATGATTTCAATTTCCACAAAAATGCAATGAATCTAGAGCTGGCATTAAAATGTTATTAAGATGACAAGTTATGATCAGTGCCTCCTTGGATGGGGTTGGTGATAGGGGTTTCCCATTTATTAATCCTAGCAGAGGTCTCAGATGGCTGCTCATTAATCATTTCCCTTTTATCAAGATGTATTGTAAGATGTAACAGGGCCCAAAAAATCTGTTGTTCCCTAACGCTTTTCCTGAGTGTCTCAGTCTTGGGTGGCTCAGAGTGGCTCTGCACTTGGCATATATCAATTGATTTGCTCTCCTGGTTTGTCTCCTTCCTGCTCTCCAACTATTCTGCAATGGCATTTTCCCTGATCTTCGGAACTGCCAAACACTTGAGAGTCATAATAATTCTAATGTCCCAAGTTCGGGGCTGTGAGGTATGCTCAGGTATACTGTTCTGGAAGTTAAGGAACTCTGGTGAATCATGGGTTGATTCAATTTTAGCATACATACATGAACTTGCTCAGCTATTGGTAAATTACTCTATATCATATGCCTCTATAAAATCATAAACTAAGCTCTCAGTACATCATGTCAATAGAAATAAATACACACAGAATAAAAATAGTTTCTGTCTTTTGAGTTTTCTGCTTTGTTCTGTAGATATTCATTCTTTTGTCATTTTCTTGCATTTACTAATAAGCAAGTGGCAGTGGCTTCCAACAATTTAAGAATGATGTAGAGAAATTAAAAGTTAATAAAATATTTCAAAATCGAGATTGACAATAGTGTCTTCTTTTTCTTTTAAGAGATGATAAAAGGTCACCATTATTTTATTTTAGTCATGGGTTACCTCAGTTCAGGTGCCACAGTTTGATTAGCAAAATTCTAATTTCCCAATTGAAGAGCTATATGACTAAATGCAACAGGTTGCAGGGGTTCAAAGGCAGCTTCGATTTAGGAAGGGATGAAGATGAGGACAAAAGGCACCTTGAGCACTCTAGCAATTTAGAGAATGCATGGAAATGGTCAAATTACAAAATATATATTTACGTATTCTCAGCACTAATAAAATACGTAATAAATAAATAATAAATTAAAAACAATGCACAGCAGAAAACATCTATGGCAGAGTGTATGTGTATAGATAAATAATGCAAAAAGAAAAAAATTTTAAATGATAAAGCAAAACACATGAAACATATTTAAACATGTTTAAGAAGAAAGATTGTTGCATTCTAATGCCTACTGATGTGCTTTATGTAAAATATACACTCTATCTCAAAAAGTTTGACATAGAATCATTACATGACCCAGAAAATTTACTCCTACGTGTATACTCAGAATGAAATGAAAACAAGGACTCATGCAGATATATGTATACCAGTGTTCATTGCAGCAGTATTCATAATGGCCAAAAGATGGAAACAACATAAATTAATGGATAGACACAATGTAGTATATAATATGATTAAATACTATTGAGCCCCCAAAAATAATAATAAATTGCTGACACAAGGTACAACATGGATAAACCTTAGAAACATTGTGCTACATGAAATAAGCCAAACACAAAAGGATGAAGATTGTATGATTTCACTTATATGAAATATTCAGAAAAGGCAAATTCATAGAAAGAGAAAATACGTAAATTAGAGGTGACCGTGGTCTGGGAATAGGGCAATGTGGAGTCATTGCTTAATGGATAGAGAGTTTCTATTTGGGGTAATGAAAAGTTTTGGAAATAGACTGTGGTGATGGTTACACACATTGTGAATATAATTAATGCCACTGAATTGAACATTTAAAATAGAAAATATTTAAAATGGAAAATATTACATTATATATATATAACGTTTTAAAATACAGGTATTCTAATTAATTTTAATGGATTAGAATACATGAAAGCGATAATTTATTAATATGTCTTAGCACATCATAATGTCATACATTGGTATGATGCCTGTCTTTTAGAAAATGTGATGTGTCTTTTGATACTATTAATAGTTTATTAATCTTGGTATAAACCCAAATTTCACAATTCAAAGATTCCTCACTATGGTGGTCCTGGTGAGCTGAAGGGACAGAATCTGGGGAAATTTGTAGCAGTAGGACTCCCTGGGAGCAGGGCACCTGAGATTAGAGAGGCATGTGTGTTGGAGGTATGCATGCAGAACACCATTAGGAGCCCTCTGCAAGTCCTTACTTGTAGGCTGGGCAGCATAAGTGCAAGGCAAGACTGCACAAGGCTTATCAGAGAGCACTCACTACAGAGTTGAGAATGGACAAGAAAGTCCTGGGGTTGTGCAGTGCTCTGGACACTCTCATTCTGGTCCAGTCAGAGTGGAGAGACCAGGTATCCCCCCAGGTATTCAGCTGAGAAACAAGAGAAGCAGTGACTTAGGAGTTAGGACCACTTCCTATAACAATGCTGACTCTAGACCCTCCTTTAGAAAGCATAAACCCAAGCTGTGATAAGAGTCTTAGTGGAGTCAGAACTTGGAGGTTGAATCCCATGATATAGAGGGGGTTGGGAGATACCTTTTGTTCTAACAGAGCATAAACCAAGACTACACAAGGCTGCACAAACTCCACCAGTAGCCGTACTACCTGTCAGAACAAAATGAAGTATCTTCAGAGGAAGGTAAAGCTGTCCAGAGTCTTTACCACACATCATTCACAATGTTCATTATATAATAACAATTAACAAATGTTCAAAGAAACTGGAAAATGTGATGAAAATGTGAAAAAAAGAAAAGTGGTAAAAAGCAGATTCTGAGATAGTCCAGAGTTTGAAATTAGCAAACAAAAACTTTAAAACAACATTATTAATATGTTCAATGGCTAGAAGAAAAAAGGGTCATTGAGTGAATAGACACAATCTGAGGGCAGCAATGAAAATTATAACAAAGAGACTAAATGGAAAATCAAAAGCTGGAAAATACAATAATTGAAATAAAAAAAATCCACTGGATTAATTTAATAGGAGATTGGAGATAGAATAAGGAATAATCAGCATTTGAAGACAGATCTAGAGAGGTTTTCTCATGTGAACAATGAGAGGAAATAGATTGAATAAAAATGAACATATACATACATTAGGACTGTTGAAAATACTGCATGGCTCCTTCTCTACTCAAAAAAAAAAAAGACAAGAAAATACTAAATGACATAACATATATGTAATTGGAATTTCAGAAGGAGAATGAGGCAAAAAATATATGAAGTATTATTTCTATTATTTAGTAAAAAAATTATTTATAGATGTAAGAATCTTATTAATCCCCAAGCAAGATAAATACAAAGAAATCTGTAGTTAGATGTATCACAAACTGCTGATAAGTAGTGATAAAAAAGAAAATCTTGAACAAGAAAAGAACAAAACGCATATTACATAGAGAGGAATAATTATACTGATGATGACTAACTTTTTATGAGAAATAAGGATAACTCAAAGGCAACAGTACCATTTTTAAAGTACTGAAAGAAAAACAATAGTAACTCTCAACCCTATAACCAGCCCCCAAAAAATCCTTAAAAAAAGAGAATAGAATTAAAATATTTTCAGATAAATGAAAGCTAAGGGAATGCAGTATATTAAATATTAAAGTTATTCTTCAGACTAAAAGGAAATGATATTGTATAGGAATTCAGATTTATAGTCAATAATAAAAATTGGCCACTACATATAAAAGTACAAATATTCTGGGTTTTTTTCCCTTTCTCATAATTTATTCATAAGTTAAGGGTTTAATTAAGGCCAAAATAATAACATTTTAAGTTGGGGTTTGTAACATATACAGAAATATAAGCAATGGCCAACAGAGTATAAAGGACGAGTGCAGGAAACTGGAATTATACTCTCCTAAGGGTATTACATTTTGAGCTGAGAAGTGTGAAATGAGAATTGAAAAGTAGGAAGTGTGAATTGATGAAATGAAATTTAAATAAACTTTGATAAGAAAAAAAGTAATATTAAAGAATATTCTATGATTCCAAATAAGAAATGAAAGAAGAGACAGAGAGAAGGTACAAGTGGAAAATGTGTAATAGGATGGTAGACATAAATCCAATCACATCAGTATATACATGAAAAGGCAGAGGTTGTCAGGCTGAATATAAAATGAGACCCAAATATATGTTGTCCACAAGAGATTATCTTCAATTATACAGACACAAATACATTGAAAGTAAAAGTTGTAAGGTAAATACCACATAAACCACACATTTGAGTAAGCTGGAATGGCTGTATTACTACCAGACAAAGTAGATTTTAAGACACGCGATACGGCATCATATTTCATAATGTTAAAAGGGACATTCGTTAGGAAGATGTCACAATTTTAAAGTCATAAATAACAGAACTTCAAGAACTATAAATCAAAAACTGACAGAACTAAGTGGGAAATTGAATAGGAAGTAATTTATACCTCAATAAAGTTTATTTTTTAAAAGAACTATATTAGAACCATGATTGAAAATGTTATAATATCCTAGCATTCTGGGAGGCCGAAGTGGGAGTATCGCTTGAGGTCAGGAGTTCGAAACCATCCTGAGCAAGAGCGAGACCTTGTCTTTACTAAAAATAGCAAAATTAGCTGGCATAGTGGAGCATGCCTGTAATCCCAGATACTCGGGAGGGAGGCTGAGGCAGGAGGATCACTTGAGCCCAGGACTTTTAGGTTGCTGTGAGCTAAGCTGATGCCACGGCACTCTAGCCCAGGTGACAGAGCAAGACTCCTTCTCAAAAAAATAAAGAGAGAGAGAGAGAGAAAAGAAAATATTATAATAAAGTTTTCGTATGTGGGAGACTGAACAAAGCATCTGTGATTTCAAGGTATTACTAAGAATTGTGTAAAAATTATGTAATAATTCACACCATCAGACTTTGAGGAAACACTAACACACAATCCACGTACAGCACTTTGACGTTTCTGTGTGACCTGCTGTGAAGTTCTGAGGGTTGGCACTTGGAGGTTGCAATGCTGAGTGCTCCCACATGGAGGAAATAAAGGAATGTGGAATGAAGATTACTCTGAGCACTTCCCAGACATATTGTCTTATTTGGAAGATTTATTTATTTGTTTTATTATTAAATTCTATTTAGTTCTAACAGAAGTACTTCCAAATGTGTATGATCCGGGCATGCTCATTTTTCTTGGAATATCATAGGCCAATAAACATATTGACAGTAGTTTCTGGGCTTGCTGTTAAGAGCTGTGATTTCCCAGGAACAAACAACATTTTATTTCAGAGGAAATTGGAAAATAAAATAACTTATTGCATATAAAATATTTTTAGGATGTACTATTGTAGCTCTGTTATGCACTCATTCAAATTTGAGTGACCCCAACATTGTTTTATGCCTTGAAAATACGCATAGATTTTTTTGTGCTATAAAAATTCCTAAATGTTTTTTGCATATCCAAAAGCACTTTCTACAGAGCTTTTAGTAATCAAGCACTGATTTAAAGGTTAGAAGAGTGACTGTAAATTGTTCTTACGCCCCATTCTGAGCTTCTCTAAAACCATGGCCTCTAGACACTTATTTGTTAGTGTAAATCATGGTGAATGGGGAATAGCTGTCTGTTCATCAATCTTTCTTGATTTGAAACAAGTCTATAACACTGATACATGCTTGATGTTACTACTATTGAATAGACATGGCTCATATTCTGTCAAAATTATATTTCTAATTACTAATTGTTTTCCTTTTCATGGGATTCCTTGACAGACCTTGTGTGTACTAGAATTTGTAAGAACATCCAAGAAGCAATAAATTCTAATCACTATTTCAGCAGCATCATTTCTTTCCCCTAGATAGGCAACTACTGCACTGAAGTCATGTAAGTCTGAAGCCAAATTACAAGAATCTAGGAAGCTACAGGACTTTTAAACATTGTGGCCATGGCCAAAAGATTGTTTGTGTATAGTATGCAATGTGTATATTTAAATTTGCAATTGATTATTTATAGAATATTTCTACTTTAGGTAAGTATCATGTAACAATATAATATGAGTCATTTAGAGTACAAAATTGTCTGCAGATCACCCCAGAAATGCCTGATGGAAGCAGTTACTAAATTCTCCAGAGGCTGTTTTAAAGAAGCCCTGATTTTTGGAGTAAGCTGTTGCCTCAGTTGTAAAATAAGCCAAAAAGTCTTTTTTTTTCCCTCTGTGAGATATATAGGAGAAGGACTGAGAGGTAAGGCAGATCACCTTTATGGAGTGTACAGTGTTCAAGGAATTCAACACTCATCCCCTTTCTTTTCCTTTTGGGAAAGAGAAGAAGGTTCTCTTTTCCAAAATTTAAAGAATGGGGTAGGAAAAGAGTTGTTCATAAAATTTGTGTGTACATGCAAGAAGAGGAGTTTGGAGTTTTTCCTCTGTTGCATGTGTGCTTGATCATTAGATTTATACATCTGCCTGAAACAGAGAAAAAGCATTAGGGAAAGATACTAGGACAGTATATGTGACAATATGCCTGGCGGAGAGGACATAGGAGAACATCCCTCAAGTTCCTGGTCTCAAGGGCTAGGGAAGATGAATTTCACCATGTAGATGTCAGATGAGTAGCACTGGGATTTCTGGGGCTCACCACAGCACCAGAGCACAAAGGTGCACACATTGGAGGGATGCTCTGTTAGACTGAGGGGTGTGGGGCAGGGGGAAGGGAGGAATTTATGGTTCATCTTGAAGACATTAATACTTGATTAGGGCAGTTGCTTGCAATTAAGTGCCTGCCACTGAGTCTAGCTCAGTGATGACATCAACATAATGATGAAAGCAAACTTTCCGTCGGCACTAACATAAATAGATATTGGTTTTTCCTTCCCTCCTCCTCACCGTAGTACTTGAGTCTAAGGTAAATTAAGATGGATGGGGAGATGAGACAATGAACATAAACACACCCTTACACCAAGCCAGTAGGGTAACAAGTCCAGCCCACATGGCCTGTATACCAATTTTTTATCAAATATGTTATAGATTTTTAAAATGAACAAGAATGTGTGTTAATAATTGATTTACCACTGTTTTCATGACTTAGATTAATGGAATTGGCCTGAGATATCATCAAGGGAATCGTCTATCTAGTGGCAAAGAGGCACTTGCAACCCAGTTTGCTATTTTATACAGTAAAGGTGGACAATTTCAGGTTTTTACACCATCAATTTGATATATATAATCAAAATTACATGTTTTATATCCTCCCAGAATTTCCCATTGGATGTGATGACCCTCGTCATTCAGGCTTAGACGGGCAATGTTTTTCCCAGACGTTGGTCCATTCTAGACATCTGATTAACATTTGTGATTTAGTGGGTGGAGATAGTTGTCTATTCAAAGAAGTTTGTTTGTTTTATAGTAATTTTGAATTAGATTCAATGTGGATAAAATTTAGATAGGAGCAAAAGCTCTTATAGCTAGATAAAAAGATTCAGGAGTGATGCCGTGATTTTCCTTAACTGGGGAGGTAAGTTTCAGAAATATCTTATCTTGGCAGTGCCCATCTCCCTTTTGCAAAGACAGGGAGACAATCAAAACTCCGAACGCACACAAAATGTAATTGAGACCATTTCATTTGTTCCAATTATTGGAAAACATACTTTTGTAAACTAATGTTTCTGCACAACATATTCTTTTAAGAAGAGATAACTTGGCCAGGCGCGGTGGCTCACGCGTGTAATACTAGCACCTTGGGAGGCCGAGGCGGGCGGATTGTTTGAGCTCGGGAGTTCGAAACCAGCCTGAGCAAGAGCGAGACCCCGTCTCTACTAAAAATAGAAAGAAATGAATCAGACAACTAAAAATATATAGAAAAAAAATCAGCCGGGCATG
>CAUYRB010030803.1:0-10966 GCA_963574695.1 Propithecus perrieri | reverse complement strand
TCAAACTCCTGGGCTCAAGCGATCCTCCTGCCTCAGCCTCCCGAGTAGCTGGGACTACAGGCATGCGCCACCATGCCCAGCTAATTTTTTCTATATATTTTTAGTTGTCCAATTAATTTCTTTCTAATTTTAGTAGAGACGGGGTCTTGCTCTTGCTCAGGCTGGTTTCGAACTCCTGAGCTCGAACAATCCACCCGCCTCGGCCCCCCAGAGAGCTAGGATTACAGGCGTGAGCCACCACGCCCAGCCCAGAGATTAGTTTTTTTACAGTGGCCTTCCAAGGACTGAATATTTAGTAGTGCATCATAAAGTCGCTAAAATTTGAAAAAATATCTTCTATTCAAACTTCTTTTGTAAATTTTAGTCTTGTCATTCCTAGGTAGGTAAAACCAAATGAAAGCAAACGTAATTTTGTCTTTTTCCAGATTACAAAGAGGAGAAAAGTTAATGTATTTATATCAAGAAATAGAAACTGGAATCTGGGTGGGGAACTTGCAGGCTTGAGGCCACATGTGGCCTTCTGGATCCTCAAGAGTGACCTTTTGACCGAATCCAAATTTTACAGAAGTTTGGATTCAATCAAGGGGCCACACTTGAGGATCTGGAGGGCTACATGTGCCCTTGAGGCTGCAGGTTCCCCACCCCATTCTAAACAGTATTTTACGTAAGCCAGAAGTTTAGGAGTCACCTGATAGTTCTCTCTCCTTCTCATATCCAAGAAATCACCAATCCTATAGGTTTTACACGCTAAATACCTCTCAAATTCATCTATTTTTTCCTATCCCCACTCAGATCTGCCCAGTACAAGCTACCCAGGTTGCAAGAATTGCCTCTCTATTTAATTTTTTTTAGAGATGAGTTCTCACTAAGTTGCGCAGTCTGGACTTGAACTCCAGGGCTCAAGTGATCCTCCTGAGTAGCTGGGACTACAGGTGTATGCCACCATGCCCAACTTACAACAGCCTCTTAATTGGCCTCCCTGTATCCATTCTTGTTCTGGACATTCTTTTTCAACTTTGCAGTGATCATTTCTAAACACAAATCTTAGTACATTCTCTTCCTTTGTCCATTTGCTCAAACTTTTACGATAAAATACAAATTCATTACTTCAGCATACATATAACACCCTGCGTGACCAGGCCTTTCCTACCTTTTCACCATCAGCTTAAGTCACAAGCCCTTGCTCTTCTTCTTTTTTTTTTTCTTGGAGACGTTTATGTGACACATTTATTCATTTATTTATTTATTTATTTTGGAGGCAGGGAGAAAAAAAAATTCCTTACTGTTGTGTTTATGTGGGGGTAGGGTGGGTAGAAGAACTTGATAAAAAAATACTTAGCATGATGGTCTTTAAGATCTAGCTTCTGAATTTTTAATTCTTTTTTTTTTTTGGTGGGGGGAATACAGGAAGGATAGTTCTCTTATCCTGGTTTGCTTTTCACTGTTTCTGTCCCACTCCATCAGGACTAAGTCATTCCTCAAAGTAAGTGGGAAGAAAACATAATCTCTTAAAATATTTTTAAGAGGACATGCCGGCTTGGTCCCTATAACAATATGTCAACAAAATGTGCTAACCACTTTTTTTTTTTTTTTAAGTTGTCAAGGGAGCCAAAAGGATTAGCCCAGATTGCAGGGCTGTTTTAAAACAGCGAGCCATCCAAAGAGGGCCATGGCTAATGCCATTTCGCCAGACTTTCACTGAGCGACCACCATTGGTGAGGCTGGTGGGGATTAGGCCGCTCCACCCTCAGGCGCCCCTGCAGCCAGGACCTCAGGAGTCCCCCTTCCCAGGTGGGGCGCCCAGCAACTGGATTTCCCTCGCTCTTCTTTCTGTTCCCACCCTGGCCACAGGGCCTTTACACAGGCTATTCCTTTTGTCTGTAATGTTCTTTCCCCCCTCTTCAGCTGGTGAATTTCTACTCGCCCTTAGGATCACAGTTCAAGCATCTCTTCTTCAGGAAGGTCTTTCCTTCCCTAATCTCCCCAGTTAAGTCATATACCCTAATACAAAGTCTTCTAGCAATAAGCACTTTTACTTTGCAAGCTTTGTTAGAAATGTAATTTTACATAGTAATAAATCTTTAAACTCTCTATTTCAGAAGGTTTTTTTTTTTTGAGACACAGTCTCGCTCTGTTACCTGGGCTAGAGTGCCATGGCATTAGGCTAGCTCACAGCAACCTCTAACTTCTGGGCTCAAGCGACCCTCCTGCCTCAGCCTCCCGAGGAGCTGGAACTACAGGTGCATCCCACCATGCCCAGCTAATTCTTCTGTTTTTAGTAGAGACAGGGTCTCACTCATGCTCAGGCTGGTCTCGAACTCCTGACCTCAATTGATCCTCCCACCTCAGCCTCCCAGAGTGCTAGGATTACAGGTGTGAACCACTGTGCCCGGCCTCAGATTTTCTGACAGCTTTCTACAACAGAAATTAAACAACCAATTTCAAAAAGAATTGTCTTCAATCCAGATTTTTCCAAATCATGTATCTAACTGCCTACCATATTTCTCACTTGTATGGCTCAAAAGCATTTCATGTATAAGATGTCCAAAATTAAATGATTTCTACCCACCCCAAACTGGTCCTCTCCTAATCTTCCCTGTCTCACTGAATGCACCATTATCTTTCTGGTCGTGCACAAGTCATTTAGCACCTTCTCCACCCTGCCTCCCCCATTCAGAACACACACCAGGTCCTGAATATTCTCTATCTACCAATTATTTCTTGACTCTATCCAATTTTTCACCCTTCACAACTCCACCTCTCTGGCCCAGATCATTATCATCTCTTCTTGGATTGCTATAAGAGTCTTGAACTGCTCTCTCTGTAACCACTCTTGCCCCTGCAAACCATTTTTCACCCAGCAGACAAGCAAATATGAACATTCCCTTACCATTAAATAAATCCCTTCAGTGGCTTCTCAAAGCTGTTAGGCCAATAAAGTATAAAATTATTAACAAGACCTTGCCTATCCCTCCAACCTCATTTGTTGCCACTCTCCCCTTCCCGCACTATGCTCCAGACATACTGGTCTTCTTCCATTTTCTCCATTTGCATGGTGGTCTTTCCCACCATCTGCTATTGTTACTGCCTGAAAGATTCTCCTCACCTTCCACCATCTCCTTTCACGTCTGAAGGCCCACTAACCCTTCAAACCACACCCTAAGCATCATTTTCCCAGGTAGGCTTTCTCTGACATCACACATCCAATCGGGTCACCTACCCTATATGCTTCAAAGCACCTTGTGCTTTTCCCTCAGAGCTATTATGTGTGTAATTAGTTTATATGTGTCACACACACACACACACACACACACACACACACACACACACACATCAGACTGCAACCATATCCATCTTATTCACGGTACCCCTAGCAACTGGCATGCAACAAATATTTGTTGAGTAAATGAACAGTTCAGAATTTGATGGAATTAGTAGTCACCTGAAAGTTTTTCAGCACACTAAGTTACCATATTTTGCCCCTCACACTATAACTAAAACTCACTATATACCAGTTTGACTTTCCTACTATTAACATATCCCTTATAGACCACCAGGCAACAGGAAAGTATAAACTAGGACAGGCCCCAATCCCCAAGAAAGCATCAAAAAGGAAAATGCTTTCCTTTCTTGTGATTCTGGCAAACAACAAAGAAGAAAAGTGGCCAGGCACTGTGGCTCACGCCTGTAATCCTAGCACTCCAGGAGGCCAAGGTGGGAGGATTGCTTGAATTCAGGAGTTCCAGACCAGCCTGAGCAAGAGTGAGACCCCATCTCTACCAAAAACAGGAAAAATTAGCCAGGTGTGGTGGTAAGCACCCATAGTCCCAGCTACTCAGGAGGCTGAGGCAGGATTGCTTGAGCCCAGGAGTTGGAGGTTGCAGTTGAAGTGAAAAATTGGAAAATTCCACTACCGGGTTTTCTCCCTTACATCCTTCCCTGGGCCTCCTCCCCTGCAACCTTTCCCCCTGCCCCTCGCAGCTGCCGCCCTCATAAATCACCTGTAGCAATTAGTGTACCAGGCTGTACAGTAGCTTAGGACTCTGCCTCACTAAAGTTAACCCTGTTGTAACCGTGCCCCTCCCCCTTAAGCAGAGTGTATAAAAGACTGCAATGCTCTTTGTCTGGTGCTCAGAATTTTGGAGGGAAAAATCCCCATCTGAGCCCGCTGGCGTATAAACCTGTTTTTTGCCAATATTTCTGTGTGCGTGTAGGTCTAGTCCCGGTCTGCTGTAACATTTTGGTTCCCTGATCGGGAAACCCGATTGCGCTGGCCGTTGGGGCCACCGGCTAGGGACGGACGTCGGCCGACCGACCCTGACGACCGGCGGGGAATCCAGGCACCTAGACCCCGGTTGGGGACAATTTCTTCTCCGTTCGGAGGGGCTCCGCCGGCCGACGCTCTCCGGACTCGCCCAGACACCGGTGAGGTGTAGGCAACCAGGCAACCAGAAATGGCCATCTGAACCATCTGAACCGCGGTAAGGTCCCTGTCCCAAGGAAGCCAGGCCCATCTAAGGATGGCAGAGGAGACTGATCACCTCCTAAAGGAAAGGTTGAAATTCCCAGAGGAGGAATGTAAAACCTCTGTGTGCCCCAGGAAGGTTGAAATTCCCAGAGGAGGAATGTAAAACCTCTGTCTGTTCCAGAAAGGCTAGAAATTCCCGGGGGGGGGGGGGTAATAGCCTCTGTGTGTGTGTGCGTGTGTGTGTGTGTGTGAGTGTTACAGCTCCAGGGCCAAAAGCTCCTAAGGGGAGTGTAATTGGGTCTGTATCTGGATTTCTGTGGCAATGTCACAAGGCATAATGGTGACTCACTCTCCCCGAAAAGGGAGTCACCTAGCCCGGGAATTATATGTGAGCACCTTTAGCCAAGATGTGCCTAAAATCCCCATGAGGGGAGCAGAGAGGAGGACAACTGAAAGTAACCCCTCCCCCTTTTTGTGCGACTCTGACCAGTAGGAACACTATGGGGGGACCGAGTCCAAACCAACCGCACTCAGGTACATGATCAAAAATTTTAAGAAGGAATTTTCCGGCGACTGCGGAGTTAAAATGACTCCAAATCGCCTCCAGACACTCTGCGGAGTGGCCATCCTTTTAAAGTTAGGTGGTCCGATTCCGGCACCTCTGACACTTCTATTACCCAGGCAGTCTAAAAACAAGTTACAGACACCCCAGGACACCCAGATCAATTCCCCTATATCGATTCCTGGCTAGGAATTGCCCAAAATCTGCCCCCTTGAGTCCGGTTCTGTGTAGAGAAGGGACAGAGCAGGGTACTCTCGGTCCAGCGGCCGCGGAGGCCCCTCTGATCCCAGCCCCAAGCCTGTTCGCCAAGAGCCGCGGGAAGATGAACTCCCCCCTCACCGTCTCCGTTCTGCCTGAAACCCGGCTCCATCCCCGGTCCCTGGCCGCTGCCCGTGCCCCGCCCTGCGCGAGCTCTGGCCCCAGCGCCCGCGACAGGCTGAGGGCTGCCACCCGCCAGGACCCGGCAGGAGCGTGCGGCCGCGGAGCGTGCGGTGGGGGCGCAGAGGCGGCGGGCAGCCCCGACATGAAAGAGCCCGCAGAGCCGGCATAGGCGGGGGGTCCGCAGCTGGGCCTGCCCCGGCGTGCTGCTGGCGCTGGCAGCCGCGCTCCTGACCGCTGGCTCAGCCAGCGAGTACGACCATGTGAGCTTCCAGCCGACTGGCACCGGAGCAGCCGCTTCTACGCCACCGAAGTGCGTAGACATCCCAGCAGACCTGCGGCTGTGCCACAACGTGGGCTACAAAAAGATAGTGCCGCCCAACCTGCTGAAGCACGAAACCATGGCAGAGGTGAAGCAGCAGGCCAGCAGCTGGGTGCCCCTGCCTAACGAAAACCGCCACATGGGCACGCAGGTGCAGGTGTCTGCCCCCCATTGGCCTCAGTCTTGTTCTCTGATAAATGATACATCGGGGGCAGGTGACGGCAGGTTGTGCCACTGCCGTGATGCTCTAGGCTTGCTCCTTGGCTGAGCTGATGACTGCTGGAATCCTGTCCTTGAGTACTGTGGGGAGTGAGGAGGCGGCAGCTAGGTGGGTGCGGTGAGAAGGCCTCCGCGGTGCCCATGGCTGGCCAGGACCCCACACTGAGCACAAGTCACCCATTCTGCAGTGTGGCCAGACATGGCATCCTGCAGTTGGCAGGGCCCAAAGCAACAAGCATCTGCAAACACTTGGAAAACGAGCAGCCCCACGCATGGCAGCCGTGCAGAGTGGGACATATTGCATTGCTTCAGTGTAGATTGGGCCCCTCCGTGTCTCTCTCTATGCTCGCTCTTCAGGCCCGTCTGCCTCAACCTGCCCATCTACCCGTGCCGCTGGCTCTGCGAGGCCATGTGCAACTCTTGCAGACCCGCCATGCAGCTTCTTCAGCTTCTACTGGCCCGAGATGCTCAAGTGTGACAAGTTCCCCCGAGAGGGACGTCTGCATCGCCATGACCCCGCCCAATGCCACTGAAGCCTGAAAAGCTAAAAGATTTTGCAAGAATGAACATCACTCAACTGTTAGAGGTGGCCCAAAAGGTGTACCAGAACCAAGATCGTGTGGCCCAGAGAAAAAGTGAGAGGAAAAAAGATGAAGCGTAAGGCCACCCTCCTGGCAGCGGCGCTAGGGGCTCCTGTGTCTACCCCAGGGCTCAGTACAAAACCTGGGAGGAGGCCCCGCAAAAAGAAGACACTAAAACCGGACCAGTGCGCATACTACAGAGAGATGGGGCATTGAAAAAACAAGTGCCCACACCAAAACACTGGCCCCTCCTCAAGACGAGGCCCTCCTCAGGAGTTCCAGATGAAACCAGAAACCCAGGACCTAATTGGCCTCACAGGCGTGAACTCCAAATAAGACTGACCAGGCTCCCTCAACCTTGGCCCCTGGGAGCCCATGGTCACTGTGGACGTGGGGCGCCGACCTGTAACCTTCATGGTGGACACCGGGGCTGAGCACTCAGTGGTGACCACCCAGATCGCCCCTCTCACAGGATGAGAGACAACCATAGTTGGATCCCCTGGAGACCAGGTAGGCAGGCCTTTCTGCCAACCCCGCTCCTGTCAGCTTGGGGGACATCAGGTAACACACGAGTTTCCCTACCTCTCAGACTGTCCAGTTCCCTTGTTGGGATGGGACCTCCTGCACAAGTTGGGGGCCCAAATCACTTTCCACCCCGAAGGTACGGCTGACCTCTCATTGTCAGCCCCAAAGCCCATGATATTGAGAGTCACAGTTCCCAGAAAAATGAAATGGCAAATTTATTCTGGCCCCTGGGCCAAGCTTCACGGCAAAAATCACTCCGACTTTAACTGAGCATTAGGGGTCAAGTGAAAATTCCATACTGCATACAGACCCCAAAGTTCAGGGAAAGTAGAGCGCGTGACCGGACCCTTAAAAACACCCTTGCAAAGTTATGCCATGAGACAGGGTTACCTTGGGTAGACTTACTTAGTCTAGCATTGCTTAAAGTCAGGTGCACTCCAGGGCCGACAGAATATTCACCCTTTGAAATCTTATACAAAATGCCCCCTCCTGTAATCAAGCAGCTTAAGGGAGACATCACCCAGATAGGGGAAAAGACCCTATACACTTAGCTTATTTCCCTATCCAAAACCCTGAGTCAGATTCATCACAATGTTCTGAAAAGATCCCTAAAGCGATGGGACACCCAGTCCACTCACACCAGCCTAGAGACTCAGTCTGGGCTAAAGACTAAAAACACCACTAGAGCCCACCTGGACAGGCCCCCACACTGTAGTCTTAATCACACCCACTGCTGTTAAAGTTGCAGGAATAGCACCCTGGATTCATCACACGAAAATAAAAAGCCACACCTGAGGGAAACCAGGACACCTGGACAGTGCAACATGACCCAGAGGACCCACTGAGAATCCACCTCCAGCATAGCGGTGGCCCAGCAACCACGCCAGAGGACACCCAAGCCGAATGACCGAGCCAGCCCATTACATCGCCATCGGCCTGTTTAGACTATTGATCTTACTACCAGACATCGGACTTTATTCAGTGGCCCCAGAGGACTGGGGACCAGGGAAAAGACTGTTATTAGTCATCTTATATTGGGCTGTGGTGGGGTTCCTTTTCTGGTTATAATGTTGTTCCCTATTCTAATCCTTCTCTGTCTCCCATTTACAGTCATTAATAGCCCTCTCCCTTGCCCTCCAGGATGTATCCAGGACGTCTAAAAATGTGATAATGTAAATGATTTTTACCCTTGTTACAGAGCCAAAGAGTTTCGGGCTTATACCAGTCTTAAAAAAAAAAAAATTGTTCCATAGACCTACAGATCTGCACTCAGGGGGTAAAAAAATATTGGACAGGTAACAAATTCACTAACAACCCTCCAAAACCAACTAGGCTCTTTGGCAGCAGTTACCCTCCAGAACAGGCGAGGCCTAAACCTCCTCACTGCAGAAAAGGGAGAGACCTGTTACATTCCTAGGAAAAAAAATATTGCTACTATAAAAACCAGTCCGGAATAATGACATCTAAAAATTAAAAAAAAAAAAGAAAGAGTCCAGAAAAATTAAAAAACTAGACAAACTTGGGGGCTCAATCTGGGCCAGTGGACTTCATAGCTACTGCCCCTGGCAGGACCCTTAATAACTATTTTTCTCCTTGTCACTATAGGCCCATGCCTACTGAGCACAATTATAAAATTCATAAAAGCAGCTGTAACCCAAAAAAACAACAGCCCATATAATGGCCATACGAGGCTATCCCCCATTAAAAGATGATGCCCTATAATAGACACATGAGGGCAAATGCCTCATGATATATATATATAGGGACATCAAAGGCGGGGGGGGGGAATGAAGTGGAAAACTGGAAAATTTCACTAAAGTGGAAAATTCCACTACCAGGCTTTGTCCTTTACATTCCTTACCTGAGGCCCCTCCTCCCCTGCGACCTTTCCCCTCATAAATCACCTGTAGCAATTAGTATACTAGGCTGTAAAGTAACTTAAGACTCTGCCTCACTAAAGTTAACCCTGTGGTAACCGTGCCCCTCCCCCTTAAGCAGAGTGTGTAGAAAGACTGCAATGCTCTTTGTCTGGTGCTCAGAATTTTGGAGGGAAAAATCCCCATCTGAGCCTGCTGGTGTATAAACCTGTTTTTTGCCAATATTTCTGTGTGTGTGTCGGTCTATTCCCGGTCTGCTGTAACAGTAGAGTCAATGGTGCAGAGGAAGCTGCCTTGTACTGGCTCGAGAGAGCTGATTGTTAAATTTTGAGGGATTGGGCAAGCCATTATTAAAAATTATATAAACATAATTAAATTACATTAAAAACGAAGGTAATACTCAAAACTCATCATTTCCTAATTATATTGCTACATTTTACTATTATCTAAGCTCATGAGGTTATTTATGTCTGTCATATGGGTATGGTGGAAATCTTACACAATGATGCATATCTCTTCCCAACTCCTTGTTCAATGACATCCCTTTGATAACTTGAAATCAGTCGAGAGTTTATACACTACAGATAAATGCTATGAATCAGGGCTGATTTGTTATTTTATCTAGACGCATATGGTCTGTGGGCCAAGTCCATTCCATCTTCTTTTTATAAATTAAGTTTTATCAGAACACACACCCATGCCCATTTGTTTAGTATCACTTATGGCTGCTTTCTCTCTAAAATGGTAGGGTTGAGTAGCTGGGACAGAGACTGTGTAGCCCACAATGCCCAAAATATTTATTATCTTGTCCTTTATAGAAAAAGTTTGCCAACCCCTCATCATACTCATTAAGGTAAGCAAAAATATCAACAAACATTCATGGCAAAATTATACTTGGAGAGCCAATTCTTAAACATTTACCAGCATACCAGGGAGTGGAGTTCAAGTATAGACCCATGCAGTCTGACTCCAGAATTCACATTATTAGCCACTACACTGCTAAGCAACATATGAAATATTATATAAGCATGAAAAATTTACAAAGAGTTTACTATTGATTCATGGAAATGTGGTATATAAAATAAGAAGAAGAACAAAAATAGAAAATGGTAATGTTCACATGGATATATATCACTTATATATTACATGATATACACAAATTTTTACATATAAATTTTATATAGAAGTGAATTCTGGAGAGGAAAATAGAATTCAAAATTTTAAGAATTAGTAAGGTAATTCTTAAAAATAAAGAGAAGTAAACAAACAAATAACCTTTTGTTTGGGAGCTGCTCTGATCATATCCATACACAGTCATGCATCACTTAACGACAGGGAAACGTTTGAGAAATGCTGCCTTGGGCAATTTCATCGTTGTGTGAACTTACACAAACTTACATTTACACAGACCTCAATGGTTTGGCCTACTCCGCACTTAGGTTGTATGGTCTAGCCCTGTGCGCCCCACCCCCCAGGCTGCAAACCGGTAGGTACCAGTCCCAGTCCCAGTCATGGTGGGCCTGTCAGAAACCTTGCCACACAGCAGGAGATGAGTGGCCAGCAATCAAAGCTTCATCTGTATTTACAGCCGCTCCCCATCACTCACATCACTGCATAAGCTCCGCCTCCTGTCAGATCAGCAGCAGCATTAGATTCTCATAGGAGCAGGAGCCCTACCGTAAACTGCGCATGCGAGGGATCTATATTGTGCGCTCCTCATGAGAACCTGATGCCTGATGATCCGAGGTGGAGCTGACGCGGTGATGCCAGCGCTGGGGAGCGGCTGCAAATACAGATTATCATTAGCACAGAGGTTTGACCGCATAATACATGTAATGCGCTTGAATCATCCCGAAACCTTCCCCCCTCCCCGAGTCCATGGAAAAATTGTCGTCCATGAAACCAGTCCTTGGTGCCAAAAAGCTTGGGGACTGCTGATGTAATGGACAGAATCTATCTAAACTGCTAAGGGCTTTGTCCAAATAAAAATAACCATTTATCCATGTAGCCATGATTCTGATCTCCAAAGAAAGA
>CAUYRB010030799.1:0-51216 GCA_963574695.1 Propithecus perrieri | reverse complement strand
ATCACAGCAACAACCAAAATAAATAAATGGGACCTGATCAAATTAAAAAGCTTCTGCACGGCCAAAGAAACGGTCACAAGAGCAAACAGGCAACCCACAGAATGGGAGAAAATTTTCACGTGCTACAAATCCCACAGAGGGCTGATAACCAGAATCTATTTAGAACTCAGAAAAATCAGCAAGAAAAAAATCAAACAGCCCTATCAAAAAGTGGGCAAAGGATATGAACAGAAACTTTGCAAAAGAAGACAGAATAATAGCCAAAAAACATATGAAAAAATGCTCAACATCTCTAATCATCAGGGAAATGCAAATCGAAACCACAATGAGATATCACCTATCTCCAGTGAGACTGGCCTTTATCAAAAAGACCCAAAACAACAAATGTTGGCGTGGATGCGGAGAGGTAGGAACACTCATACACTGCTGCTGGGACTGCAAACTAGTGCAACCTCTGTGGAAAGCAATATGGAGATACCTTAAAGAGAAACAAGTAGAACTACCATTTGACCCAGCAATCCCATTACTGGGCATCTACCCAAAAGAGCAAAAGTCACTCTATGAAAAAGACACCTGCACTCGAATGTTCATAGCAGTACAATTCACAATTGCAAAGATGTGGAAACAACCCAAGTGTCCATCAATACATGAGTGGATTAATAAACTGTGGTATATGTATACCATGAAGTACTATTCAGCTTTAAGAAACAATGGTGATATAGCACCTCTTGTATACTCCATTTAACCTTTTAAATCTATATGAAATTTTATTCGGCTAAGCATTCTATAACGCATAGGACACCCGTCCATAACAAAACATTATTTGGCTCTAAATGTCAATGTTAATTGTTCAGAGAAACAATGTCCTAGGGTTGTTTCCTTCTTTTTCTTTTTCCCTTTCTTTTTTCCCTTTCTTTTTTATACTGCTAGTTTCTACTGTCCAGTTCTTTCAATGAATGATTAGGTTGATTAACATAGGTTGTTGGCACAGATTGATCAACCTTCCAGGCTCACTTTTCCAGAACGTGCTGTGCTTTAGGTCTTACACATGGAACATGCAGAGAAGCAAATGCCTCTCCAACTTCCACAACTAGGGTAGAGGGCTATGCTTGCACACCTATGCACACTAGAAGGCCGTGGCCTTCACATGCAAACTGAATTCCTTTGAGGAGGTCTCCTGCTTTACTTCTGGGGGTAAATGCTGCAGTTTCATGCATGGGTTTGGGGAGAGCAAACCTGAGCCCCATTCTTCAGACCTGTGACCCACCACCTCAACTGCTATTTTACCTCATCTGCTCTCTGCACCTGCAGATCTGAACTCAAAGGCCAACTGGGCTCCATCCCGAAGCTTCCTTCAGCTCTCCCCAAGGCATCCTCTTCCTGTTTCTGCTCTCAAGAGTACATGCCTCATCATGCTCAGAAATGTACTCTTTTCTCTGTCTTTACTACCATTTCAATGGGATTTTTGGAGAGGAGAGTAGACACACATTTAGCTCAGTCCACAAACTTGAACTTGAAAGCTCTTCACTTGTTTTAAAATCAAAGATGTTTATGAGAGTCTCCCATGAACGGATGCACCTAACAAAATAATTTCTGAAGAGAGGCAGTCATGTATGCAGTAGAATAAAAACTTTAAAACCATCAATTTAGAATGACACTAGGGAAAAACACTGGATTCATAACATTAGGAAAACAATGTCACTTCTCTAGACTAGCCTTCGTGTTTAAAATGAGCGGATGGTGTGAATTGCCTACAGATCCCTCTCATTTATATTTCTATTGTTATAAAGTGAAGGCAGATATTCAGAGTAAGACCTTATATTTCAACCATTAAGCATTTCATCTTTTAATGAAAACTAGTGTGAGACTAGGCTTTCCCTGTGATACAAAACGGAATAATACACAATGCTTCCCCCTGAAAAGCCAATATTTATGAGTCTCCTTTGGTTAAATACAGAGCTTCGGGGCTTCCTCATATGCCCTATTCCCATTTTAATGTTTTTCATCAG
Source organism: Propithecus perrieri (assembly GCA_963574695.1). Taxonomy (NCBI): domain Eukaryota; kingdom Metazoa; phylum Chordata; class Mammalia; order Primates; family Indriidae; genus Propithecus; species Propithecus perrieri. The sequence goes on along the minus strand of CAUYRB010030799.1, from coordinate 49,207 downwards.
AAGGAGGTATGAATATGTTAGTCTAAAAATAATTACCAGCAGAGGGAGAAGGACACATAATTCTAATAACAGATTTATTAATGATGGGGATATATCAAATCTGCCACAAAAAGATCCTAGGGCATCTAATAACTTTATATCAAAAGTATCATATTACAGATTATCATTCTGATTGTTTTCCTTTGCATAAAAAAAAAGATTTGGGAAGTTTATCCACTTGCAAGCTGTAAATATTTGAAAGGTAGATGGACTGTTTTATTGCTCAAGGAGAAAAAATGAAGGGAAAAAAATGCAATCATCTATTCAAGAGAGGACAATTGAGAATTCTGGAAGCCTCGAAAAGCCATGCCTCTGGTTGTCAGTGTTGTGAAATGCATCACTGCTCTCTCAGAAACACACTGCTGGCTTTGCTTTCTTTTCAGCCAACAAAAGAAAAAAAAAATGGAAACGTCAAACTTCCTAACTCTTCTAATTCAGAGAGTAAAGGTTTAACACTGCATATTATCCTTTCTCTTACTGTACTGCAACACCTTTCTGTACTGATATAGGATCAAACTCATTACTTAATATAATCCAGTAGTTTGGGGTATTGTCTACATACTTAAGTATGGGTGTAAGTCCCAAAATGGAGTTACAAGGTTAGTAAGACTATTGAGCTCGACAGTCTATCTTCTTACTGTGTGTATATATGCATATATATAAATGCATATGTGTGTGCATATATATGTAAACATACATATATAATGTATAAGTATCACATATATTAACATTTATATATATTATACATTTTCATTATTCTTGAGTATATAAACACAAATAAAATAATTTCAACAGAATAATTTCATTACCTATTTGGAAAACATATTCTATCATTTAACAACTCTTACTATCCGAGAATATTTCCTTTATCTAATCTAAATCCCGTACATTGTAATTTAAAGCTATTTCTATTCCCAGTAGAGTGGTAGAACAGCTGGTCAGCATCCTCCATGTAACAATCTCTCATATATATGACTCCCGTCATTAAAGACCCTCACAGCCATCTTTCCTCAGGCAAAATGACCCTAAAGCCCTAACTTCTTCTCATAAATCATATTTTCTAAGACTTGAATCACTGTGAAGATCCATCTTGGGACTGCTCCAAGTTCTGTGAATCCCTCTTCCTTTCCTCTCAAACGTCTTTATCTCCTGTTTACACCTATGGTAGGGATCTTGTCTGTGTATGTAGTTACGGGGCAAGCTACAAACTAGAGTAGCTTTAATCTAAGAGTTCAAGGATTTCCACTCTAAGAATCACTACCCCTAAATCACTGTCAAAGGGTTGAGAAATAAAACTCAAATAATGACAACTGAAAATTAAAAGTTTTCTTGATATATTATGTAGGGCTTCCTTTTCTCTCTGTCTCTCTCTTTCACTTAAATAATAGGAACCATTTATTGAGGGCCTGAAACCTTTTAAAATACTTTATACACTAATTCTGCCTTTTCTCTTATGTGTGGCTGTGATTACTAATCTTATCTTACAAATCGCTGGGCTCTGTCACAGAAAACCATCTGCTATCTCATTCATCTTCGTGCTGATTTTCAGCCTTTTCTGTAAGGACAAAACAAACAAGAGTCCCAGTATTCAATGGAAGATTCCAAAGAAATCTGTTCACTGATTGAGTTTTCTTTTCTGTTCTACGCTTATCTAAACCCAAGAAAACCTATGGTGTGTCTCCTGAGTAATTACCATGGTAGGAAGACGAAGAAACCACTATGCAGAAAGCCATCAGAGAGAATGCTAACGCCAAGTGCCAAGTGGAGAGTTTGCAATTCACTGGACTCAGATAGTATCTCCATGACAGAAAGAAAATCCACTGCAGCCTGAGTTTACTGTTAAGAGTCCTCTTCCCGGTAAAAACAGCCAAAAGCTTGGTGATACGTTTCTCATTATGTTGCTTCTCCAAAGCTTAGAGGAGAAGCTCCGTAGCTTCCAAAGCACACATAGTCCAGAGCACATATTAAAATCACTGTTGGTGCCTGTTCCAAAGTAACCACCATGTTCTAATAATGCTGTTCCCACTTAGAATAATATGACTCCTTTTTTAAAAAAAAATTACTTCTGAGTCAGCTGTGGAATATACACAACAGACACATTCAAAAGAGTCTAATAATTAAATTTATGGTTGGAGCTGATTTTCTTACTCACTTTACCAATGTTGATCACGTACCCTAGTCATCCCGAGTAGCTCTGAATTATTTTTACTATTTTCTAGAAAGCAAACATACTTCTTTATACTTTCTCCAGTTTCCTTACTTTTCTCAAAAATTGAACATGAATTCATTTTGTAATCAACACAAATATTTAGCCATTTTGTATATATTAAAGAGACTGATAACCACATAAAATTAGGCAAAGCAACCAAACTGGAAAGAAATATACCAAAACATTAACACTGATTATCTCTAAAGAAAGAATTTTGAGTGACTATTGGCTTCCTTTTACATTTCTACATTTTCCATACTGTTAATAATGAGAATATATTTCTTCTACCAGAAAACAAACCTTAAGACATTCTTCCACACTATTATTGTTGATAGCCACCAAGTGATACTAAATCAATGTTAGCATAGCTGTTCAATTAACTGTGGGCATAGAGAACTAGTAGAGGGTAACTTTTTAATATTCTGCCTTACTGAGGAATATGTTCATATTGTGCCCTCCTTGCTATGCATTTAGTCCCTCCCTAATTCTTATTTCTCAAGCAAACATCATATTTACTAATAGAAACAATTATATGTACGTTTCTTAGTTCACTAACAGGTCAAATGTCTCAATATGTGTCTACTTCCATTGTTATGTGTTCCACCTCCATCTCAGCCAGGTTATCTGCCAGGCATTACTTTCTCCCGAATATTAATATATTAACCCTATCTTATCATCTCAGAAATTCAGTAACCCTGAGTAATATGATGTCATGTTGAAAATATGCTTCCTATATTATAATACATTTAAGCTGCAAAATACAACTACATAAGAAACACTCTTTTCATTTTTCCCAGGATTTGGCAAAAGTCCAGGACATACCGACTGTTCCAGGCTTATCTGCTGAACAGCATGACTACAGACGTTGATGGCAAAAACAATCTCCTGCTTCTTCTTGGCACCCCTATTCTTCCCTATTCAAAAAATATATTGATGGGAATGTGTTATTGCTTGGAGCAGAATCTATGGGCATCACCTTCTCTCTCATAACGAATTGTGGACATTTTATTTGGATGGGCAAACAAAATTCTTGGCAGGAATTTACCAGTCAACTCTGTTTATTAAAAAAAAAAAAAAAAATCCCAATAGAACTTGAAATTGGTCAATGGGTACTTTTTCTTCCAACAGTAATTCTAAAGGATTTCCCACACAATGACTTCCTCTGTATCTCAAACCATTTTATAAACAACTGGACTGTATCTCCTTACACCTCAGATTTCTTTTTCTGCCGTCATGTTCTCCAGTAATGAACTATTCATTTATTGCACTGTTACTCCCACACTATCCCTTCTGAGATATCAGAAAATAGTTTAAAAGCCAATTATCTTAAAGTCGTTTGCTTAAAATGCATGATTTTATAGCAGGAGATATCCATTTCTGATCTGATAATTGCTCAGGCCTTATCAAAATCATACTGTGCTGCATGAATCTGCATCCACTGGTAGCATTAAATTCAGTAGCTGACAACACATTCTAGAAAGAGATACATAATTTCTTTTTATTTGTTCCTTATTTACTTGAGATAGGATCACTGAAAAACTCCATATCCTCCAAGCATTGGGTTATAAAACTGATAAACTGATACACATCTTCACAAAGCCATAGTTACTTGAAAATTACTTCATAAAAGCTACTTTTCCCCTTTATACTACATTTCTTCTCTTTAAGCAACTCCTGCTGCACTTTTCATTCTTATTCCTCCTCTTGGTTCTCTTCAGTGGCACCGTTAACTTTCCTAGGACATTGTAAGAAAAAATGCCAAAGGCATTATTCCAAAGGCACACAATATGAAGAGCATTTAATGTTTGATCCATATATTCCATGAAGAATTAAAATAATTTAAATGTCAAGCCATAAACTAGGAAAATAGAGAATAAATATGTGGCTATCTCCACATGCTGCGTGTTTCAGACTAGCTTAGGGTTGGGTTCTTCACATTCTCATATATGTTTCACAGGTAACTAACTGATCAAATGCAAGTTAGAACAGAAAGTGATGGCAGAAAGAAGGGAGTTGACCCATTGACTAGGAGGTGGGAGAAAAGGTAAGTCCATCAAGGTTTCTTGTGGGAACTGGTGAATGAGCTGGAATTTTTAAAAAAAGAAGAGCTCTGAGGTTGGGCTGCAGCGCAGCAAGTGTCTGATTCCTCTGGGGCATGCTTTGGCTATCAGAGCTTAGGGATGGTGGTTCAAGAACTATGACTACCTCATCTATTCCTAAAGAGGCCTTCCATGGTTTCTTTGAGTTATAGTTTTCATTATGTATTACTCCCTCAAGAGCCCAAAGTATATCAAAATGCTGAAGCTTGCTTATTTTACACAAAAATACGAAATTACCAGTGCCAAATACGATGCCCTTGAAATTTGCAGTAAAGCCTTCCTAATATTTTAAAGAAACAAAATCCAAGATAATAGGTCATTACTTTTAGAACATAAAAATTCATCAAGGGCACCAATAAAAAATGAATAGGAGCCTGTTCGTTTTCAAGATCTAAATGATAACTATCAAAACATTTACCAATCAACTGTTAAATGCAGAAACAGAGCCCTAACTCTCAAGGGGTAATAAGCTAACGAGGCAAACAAGCATACAAACAAATTAAAAATGCCTGTGGGAGACTATTCGAAGCGTCAACCAAAGCAGCTAAGAAATTACAGAATCGCAAGAATTCTATGAAGAATCCATCCAGTCAAAAATAAATTTTAAAGTATTTAAAGAAAGACAAGCTGGTCAGAGTGGCTCATTCCTATAATCCCAGCACTTTGGGAAGCCGAGGCAGGAGAACAGTTTGAGGACAGGAGTTTGAGACCAGCCTAGGCAACACGGCAAGACTCCCTCTCTATAAAAAATAGAAAAATTAGCTGGGCATGGTGGCACACAACTGCAGGTCTCAGCTACTAGAGAGGCTGAGGTGAGAGGATCGTCTGAGCCCAGGAGTTCAAGGCTGCAGTGAGCTATGATTGTGCCACTGCACTCCAGCATGAGTGACAGAGTGAGGCTCTGTTTCAAAAATAAATAATACATAAAAATATAAAAAAAGACATCTGTGCTCGAATGTTTGTAGCAGCACAATTAATAATTACAAAGATATGGAAACAACCCAAGTGCCCATCAATACATGAGTGGATTAATAAAATGTGGTATATGTATACCATGGAGTTCCACTCAGCCACAAAAAAACAACGGTGATCTAGCACTTTTTGTATTATCCTGGATAGAGCTGGAGCCCATTCTACTAAGTGAAGTATCACAAGAATGGAAAAACAAGCACCACATGTACTCACCATCAAATTGGTATTAACAGATCAATACTTTAATGTGCGCATATAGTAGAGTAACATTCATCAGGTGTCCTACAGATGGGAGGAAGGAGAAGGGGCTGAGTATATTCACACCTAATGGGTGCGGTGCGTACCATCTGGGGGATGGACGTGCTTGAAGCTCTGACTCAGGTGGGGCAAAGGCAATATATGTAACCTAAACATTTGTACCCCCGTAACACACTCAAATAAAAAAAAATATATAGTCTTTCCTTGTGATGACCAGGATTCTTTTACATCATAAAATCCATGGCACAGAAAATGGGAATTTCAAACCAACAGAGATCTGAAGTGATAATTGTGTTTAATGCCCTCCAACCAACTGAACAGCAGGATCTAAGAACATTTCATTTCTGATTAACTCAGTTCCCCTACTACCTGCTGAAAGAAAAGTGTAAATTATTGCATGAGTTCTAAATGATTAAAATTACTTAATTGGGCTACATTATGTGTTCTTCAGATAAAAGGAAAGCTTTTGCAACAGTTCAACTTTCCCAAAAGAAACTGATTATCTGGATTTGTCACATGTTACATGCTAATAGATAACTACATTTCCAGTACAGGCATATCTCAGTGATATTGCAAGTTCGGTTTCAGACCACCACAACAAAGAGAATATCACAATAAAGTGAATGCCACATGAATTATTTGGTTTTGCAGTGCATATAAAAGTTATATCTACACTATACTGTAGTCTAAGTGTGTAATAACATGTCTAAAATGTACATACCTTAATTTTAAAACACTCTATTGCTAAAAAATGCCAATTATCATCTGAGCCTTCAGCAACTTGTAATCTTTTTGCTGGTGGAAGATCTTGCCTTGATGTTGATGGCTAATGACTGATCAGGGTAGTGGTTGCTGAAGACTGAGACAGCTGTGGAATTTTCTTAAAATAAGACAATAATGAAGTCTGCCATATTGATTGTTCCTTTCATGAAAGATTTCTCTGCAGCATGTGATGTTTTTTGATAGCATTTTACCCACAACGGAAATTCTTTAAAAAACTAGAGGCAATCCTCTCCAACCCTGCTGCTGATTTATCAACTAAGTTTATGTAATATTCGAAATCCTTTGTTGTCATTGCCACAAAGTTCACAGAATCTTCACCAGGAATAGATTCCATCTCAAGAAACCACTTTCTTTGCTTATTGGTAAGAAACAACTCCTTATCCATTCAATTTGTATCATGAGGTTGCTGCCAATCAGTCACATCTATGGGCTCCACTTCTAATTCTAGTTCTCTTGCTATTTCCACCACACCTGCAGCAACTTCCTACACTGAAGTCCTGAACATTTGAAAGTCATCCATGAGGTTTGGAATCAACTTCTTCCACACTCCTGTTAATGTTGATATTTTGACCTCTATCTCATCAATCATGCATGTTTTAATGGCATCTAGAATGGTGAATCTTTTCCAGAAGGTTTTAAATTTACTTTGCCCAGATCCATCAGAGGAATTACTATCTATGACACATATGGCCTTATAAAATGTATTTCTTCAATAGTAAGATATTAAAAATCAATATCACACCTTTATCCATGGGCTGCAGAATGGTGGTGTGTTAGCAGGCATGAAAAGAACATTAATCTCCTTGTACATTCCCAGCAGAACTCTTGGGTGACCCAGTGCACTGCCATTGAGTAGGAATATTTTCAAAAGAATTTTTTTCTCTGAGAAGTCTCAAAAATGGACTTAAAATATTAAGTATACCATGTTGTAAATAGAGGTGCTGTCACTCAGGCTTTGTTGTTCTATTTATACAGCACAGGTAGAGTAGATTTAGCATCATTCTTAAGGACCCCAGGATTTTTAGAATGGTCAATGTGCATTGGCTTCAACTTCACATAACTAGCTGCATTAGCCTTTAACAAGAAAGTCAGTCTGTTCTTTGAAACTTTGAAGCCAGGCATGGATTTCTCCTCTCTACCCATGGAATCGTTGATGGTATCTTCTTCCAATAGAAGGCTGTTTTATCTACATTGAAAATCTGTTGTTTAGTGTAGCCACCTTCATCAATTATCTTAGGTAGATCTTCTGGATAACTTGCTGTAGCTTCTACGTCAGCACTTCTACCAAGATAAATGTTGAGACTTGATACACTAGATTAGTTCAAAATAGATAAATGCATATATTCCAGTCTACTGGTTTACATCTATCCTTATATATTTTCAGAGAGAACGTTATTTATGCTGTCAAACATAAATACTCCTTTGAGCCATTCAAGTCCTTTGTGTAACTGGGTAAAAGATTTTTCTCCAGGTGATTATCTAAATATTTGGTATTTATGACTTTAGTTTACCTTCGTGGAAGAGGTTAAGTACCAAAGTATTTGTTCATAGGTAATTTGTAGTCGTCTGTTTTACTGAAAAGTGAGATGGGGAGAAAAGATTTACACTAACTGAGAACCCCTCTGTACTGGATATTCTATATATGGGATCTCACAAACTCATCATGAAAATCCTGTGAGATAGTTATGATTAGACCCATTTCTTCACTTGAAGAAATAAATGATCACAGAGTAGCATTTGTAAGCTAAGATCGTACAGATGGTAATTAGAAATGTAATTTTAATCCACGGACCCCTGATGGCTAAAAATGGTGGCTGGCACCTACTGTAAGCTGCATGAAGGCAGAGTCCCTACCCTCTCCCCCTAAAACAATGAACAGCACATAGCAGGTGTTCAATACAACATTTAAGTAATGAATAAATTTGACTCTTAAAATGCCCTCTCCCTCTTCTGGATCTGACCTTGGTTCAATCTTTGATGGACCTGAGAACTAGCTGGGCTACCTGGGTGAAAAGAGCTTGAGTGGCAGGAAATCAGATAACATTCCCCTCCAGCACAGCACTCTGACTCTACAGAAATGCTCATCAGATCAATGCATGTCACATTAGCAAGGACTGTGTGGTCTAAAAAGACCTAACATGAACAGATCCCATTCTAGTGATCTAGTTTTCCCTCTTCTGAGTACAGTTGCCTTCACACTGATGGATAAAATAACTTTGCATTAGAACAAATACTATTAATATAAAAGCACACTAGCCACCGTCCTGATCCCAAGAACATGTCTTTCCCACCTAACGCTGCCACGGGAAGTTGGAGACGGTGAACAGACTCCAAAATGCCCCCTGATTATCCTTCCATCTGAGTAGTCATGCTCCTGTGTAATCTCTTCCCCTTGAGTACAAGTAGGATCTATAACTCGCTTCTCACCAACAGAATGCAACAAAGATAATGGAATGTCACTCTCGTAATTACGTTACATAAGATTGCAATGTCTTTCTTGCTTACAGAGTGGCTTCAAGGAAACAAGTGGCCATACTGGAGACAGTCACATGCTAAGGACGTGAGGGTAACAGACAGCAACAAGCTGAACTCCTCAGTCCAACCTACCTCAAACAACTGAATTCTGACAAGAACCACATGAGGCAGGAAGCAGATCCTTCCCCAGTCAAGCTTGCAAAGTAGACTGCAGCCTGGGCTCACATCTTGATTGCAGCCTTGCACAGGACCCAGCTAAGCTATGCTCAGATTCCTGACCTATAGAAACTATAAGATAATAAATACATGCCACTAAGTTTGTGACAATATCATTACACAATAGGTAAGTAATACACTGCCCCATAATTCTAATTGTGTTAGAAGGTGTGGCGAGTTTCCATGAGTATGCTGCTTTCTATTTCAGAGCTTCTTATAGTTATCTACCACAACTGCCCATTTTATTAGTACATATTTTTAATTCCCCTTTCATTATCATGAATTGCAACAGGTTACATCATCTATAACTAAAATGTATAGATAATATAACGTATCTATATAATTTAAAAATCAATATAATATCCTAAGTGCAACATCAAAGAGAAATAAAGGGGTATTAATTCCAAATAAAATTATAGCCACTTCAGTATGTAACAATAGGAAAAACTCTATTGGGAGACATAACGAAGTACTTGAATGCTGGCTGCACCCATAATTAGTCATGGTAATGCAACAACTACAGCTTGCGTGCCGATGACAGTGTGTACTCTATTCTTAATTTAAATACCACAACCAGTACTGCCTTTGGACATGTCATTTTCTGAAATATTGAGCATCTCTTGGAAGATTCTGAACAAAATAAAGTAAAACATTGTCAATGTACACAAGTTGTCTTCCTGGTAAACTAAGAGTATATTAAAATTGTGGAAGCAGGACTTTTTGCTTTTAAGTAAGATGAAACTGAACCTAGGCTCACACAATTATAAACACTTTTTCACTTCCATGAAAATCCAGTGGGTCATTCAGATATTTTATGAGAGGGAGGATGATTCTTTTCTGAGCAAGAGTGTCCAATGCACCTCAGAGCATCTGGCATCCTTGTCTTTTGCCAATCATTGGCACAAGAAAATAAAATCCTGATACATGTACAAAACTCTTAGGATGGGGCGCTGTCCTTGTTAACAATCATTGCTCTAATTTGCTCCTGATCAAAGATGTGGCATAAAATGTATGACCAAGAATACAAGTCACACAACAAGCTACATGTGTAAGCCTCTAGAATGCTTTAGAATTGCAAGATTTTGTTGCAACACCAATATAATAGCATTAAAATATATAAGTAATTATATTTATACAATATTTTATAAATATATACACATAAAGAGAGAGACAGACACTGAGACTGACACAGGGACAGAGAACCAAAAGAACAAAACAAGCCTGGTATGGTATCCTGTGTAATATAGAAATATAGAGAGAATATCAAAATGAACACATTTCAAATAAGCTGTTGAAGTAGATGGCTCTTAAGGTCCTCCCCACCCCTGAGATGTGTGATTATATAACAGATCATAAATATGACATAAAAATAAGTTGCTTGTTGTAACTTTAAACGATTAATCAATAAAAAATTTTGCTGGATTCTTTAGAGTTTACAGTGACTTTCTTAAAAAAAAGATTTAATGTCTTTATATTTATTACATGGCTGTCAACTTTTAACTGATACCTTCTGTTTCCACAATAAATATTCTTGTACTAAGCAGGTAGTTAAAGATAACGGTGCACCTTCTGAAGTCAGACTCATATTTCGTATTCTTCTTTTCATAATCATCCTAAGACCTAAGGCTTCATTTCCTTATGTGATGTGGATGAGTCTCTTGAATGGTACTTAGCTATTCTTTCCTTTGTTCTTGCCATTCTCCAAACCATTAAAAAGTTACAAGAGTGGCAACGTGTGAAAATCAGTGTAAAATGAACATTCTCAGCCTGTGATTAAGAAAGTGTGCACACTCTTTTGCTGGAGCTGGTAGTGGAGTTTGACTTTATGTATATGTGTATTTTTAAGCAAGTGACAGAACTACCTCTTTTCCACCTCTGGCTGGTCCTAGGAGAACTATCCAGCATCATTAACATCTTTAAAAGAGTGGGGGAATGCAGAGAAGTGAGTTATGGGGGTAGGTAATGCTGAATGCAAAACATTTGTTTTTATAATTAAGTCAGCCTACCAAGCAATATTTACAATGTAAATAATTTCTACTTCTTGGATACTTGTTACATTTTTCAGATCCACTGTCCTGGTGTGTATCCAAACTACAACTAAGAGGGTTATGAACATCATCTGTTTGTTCTTCCATTTACCCATTTATTCACCCTTTCAACCAGCAAATTATTTATTCACTACAAATAAAATATTGAATATTCTAAATAGGATAATCAAATGGCTTGGGCACACAGAAATATTAAATTGGAATGTTCTGCATGTTGCTCAGATACATAGAACGCTCTGGGAACAGTTCCCCATCTCACACAGAAATTGGTTACCTCATTTAATGCTTATAATAACCAGTTAGGTAATTGCAATTATTGCCTCCGTTATTTTTAGATGGGGAAACCAAGGCTCAACAATACTAAGTAAACATAACAAGCTTAAACAGCTCGTAAGTGGTTGTAAGGCAGATCCAAACCCAGGCTCATTGCACTACAAACTCTGGACACTTAAGCAATAGGTTCTAGATTGTCGAGAAATCTTAGAACAGGTTATATGAACAAAATGACTTTTAATTGGTCTTTGCTCTAGATGCTTCTATTATCAATTCGTTTTTCCCAAGGTTCATTTTTGGGTGGCTTTGTTTAGGACAGAGTGATCAGAAAGTCTATTTCTACCTCTGGCAGGTCCAAATCTGACCTTCCTATTATAGTGATGGACACCCAGAACACAAAGCTAGGTCCCTAACAACAGCTGAACCATCAGCTGCTTCCCCCACAAATGCAGAATTTTCTTCTAAAAACGTTCTATTGAGAAAAAATTTGTATTTCAATTCCTCTGGGGAATTTCCTTACACAGATGTGAGATGCTTGCCCTCAGATTAAAAAATGGGTAACAGAAACAAACCAAGGGCAAGAATCACCCTCCAGAAGTCTTGGGAAGGATTACAAGGTCTCGCACAAACACAACCTCTGATTCTTATCTAAAACCCCTCCTGCTGGTGCCCGAAAACTGGCAACATGATCGTAGCCCTCACAGGAACAGAAGAGAACCCCCAGCCCGCATTCCCTGTCGCCTTGCCACGTGGCCTCAGTGCGGAGGCGGGCTTGTGTTTTGCTGTATTTAGACATCAATTATTAATCAAGAAGAGTTTTCTCAGCTCCTGAGCTCAAAAGTGCTAGCTAAAGGTCTGGATCTTATAATGCTCATTATTGCCTAAAGGAAATTCATTATGAAGTGGCTTTTTTTTTTTTTTTTTTTTATAGAGGACAACATATTCTTTCTTAATTGTTACCTCTCAAGCCAGACTCTCTCCCCAGTCTGGAGAAAGATAATATTTCCCCTAAAAAGAAAATGTGAATGATCTCAATGCTGAGAATACAGTTGAGTAACAAAACATGCTTTCATGCTCCAGTTTTGCTTTTGTAAATTCCACCAATTAAAGAATGGTTGGGGAATGGACACAGAGGTGCCCTAAAAGCTGGACTCCCAGAGACAGGAGCTCTCCCTGTGCACCAGCCTCTCCAGAAAGGAGCGAAAGGACAGCCCCCAATTCCATCTCACCCCTCAAGGGCATCACTCAGGTGGCCACTGACCAATCTCTTTGTTTTCCCAGAAAAAGGTGGTGGCAACCATGAAAATGTTAACCAGAACTCTGGGATGCCTTGTTCCTTTTATGTGTGTTGATTTTTGGTTGTTATTTGCTTGGTATCGATCTAGAAGAGCAATGCTGATTTTAAAGAAAGAGAAAAAGCGTAAGTAAGAAGCCCCGTGTCTCAGAATGACATCTAATTCATCACAAAGGGTTTCCCTGTTTGTTCCCCAATGAGTCACTTGTATGCTGAAAACAAGGGAGACACCCAAGTAAAATCAATGAAAAGACATTTCTGCTATAAAGCACTATGCCAGGAATCTAGTTATCAAAAGTCAACACACGCAGATAAAACTCTAGTGCACCCTTTACTTTAAATTGCAGCATTCACATGAAGAGGGAACATACCAATTGACTATGAGGTCTCTTATTTGTCCCCTGCCTTTGTTAAATATCATGCTAGTTAAACCCCTGAACTAGACCCTAAGGACATATTTGCTCACCTGCATTTGTAGAAATGCGAACATCATGAGAAATCTTGTAGTTTTTTCATAAGATGAAAATTATGACCAGAACGCAGGCCGGATTCAATTAAACCAATGACCAGCCCCGGTCCCTTGCAGCTTTCTGATGCAATGAAAAAAGCCTTTTGCATATTTATCAGAGACTCCAACAGGAAATCACATTTTAATTGATGGATCAAGAAGGATAGGGACAAGAAAAATGAAAAGCAAATAGCTGTGCCTTAACAAGAATATTTTTATTTCAAGAATATAATTAAGAAACGGAAATAACCATGTTAACATATGTGGACTATGCTCTTATTTCAAACGTCAGTAATCTTTTCCCACTGTGGGAATATTTTAAAACACATAAACCCACCTCTGCACACTAAACTAGTTTTCTGGTCAATAACCTCACAATGTAATACTGTCCTATCTCCTTGCTCTGCTGCCTAGTGGTGACAGGCATGTATGAGTACCTGCTGGTCCCTTGTGGGCTCTCAGACTCATTTCACAAAGGACATGAAAGCATTCCTGGGGTTATTCTCAGCTTTTCTTGCTACAGAAATCCCCGCCCATGTCTCCCCAATTTATCAGTGAAATACAAACCTGTAAACCCCACCTCAATCTCGATCTGTCAGGAATCCCTCCTACATCTGATTCTACTCTTCCAACTCCCAAAACTTTCTTCCTGCCTCTAACCTAAATATTTACAGTGTATAGTTGAGGTGAACTACAGCTGCACCCTTTGCGAGGCCTTAATATTAATAAGAAGTTTCTGAAACCTGAAGTTTCTGCTTCCGAAAAGTTTTTAAAAAATTAAATTAAAATATTTATTATTACTTGATCAGCTCTGGAAATTCAAAATTACGCATACAATTTTATATGCCTCGACCTGAGGATAGGAAAGGAGTAGAGTTGAAAGACCTGGTGTTGGTTTACAGAATGATGAATGAATAGCTTTGCTTAAACCCTTGGATATGTTTGAAAATGCACAACCAATGAGAAGTGTTAACGTTGCTTTATCACCTCATGTTTATACAGCACTGTTTTCAAAATGCTTTGATATTAGTGAGCTATTATGAGGATGAACACCGTGTTCCTGTTTTAATAATTTACTCTTACGTTATACCAAAAGACTGAATAAAGCAAGTTTATCCATTATGCTTTTCTAGCTACCATCAAACCCTCTTTCTCCTACTGGTTAATTTTTCAAGTGCAGATAAAGATGAAGGGAGCATTCATGACTGTTTACTTTATGTCTGGCTGTTTCTCAGCAAATAGAGAAAATAGTTTGTTTTCATATTCTTCAGTAACTCTTTCTCTGGGCAATGTTAAAAACTAACATGTCACCAGGAAAATGATTGACACATGAAAAACCCTGATTTATTCTGGGCCTAGTTTTGAAAGAAGGCTGCCTTAAGGAAGTGATTGTCAAACCTTCACAGGGTGCTAAGTCTACTGAATGTTTCTGATGTAGTTGGTTGGAACAAGAAAGAGAGTATTTCAGTACTGAGGCTAAAAAAAAAAAATGGTAAAAGAACAAAAGTGGAAGGGCTGTGGGAAAAAGAGTCCTCTCTTAAAAATGGGAAAACGCATAATAAACTTTGTGAATTAATTTCCCATTAGTTTAGTTCCTGGTGATAGAAAACAAGACATGTAATTTACAAGTTCACTCACCCTTCCCATTGTATCCAGGAATTTCTTGGAGAGTAAGTGCTCAGAGCTACTGAGTATCGTCAATGTCGGACATTGTGTCCCATGCATATGGGCATTTAAGATGCTTCAATCACCATCTGAAGTCAAGGGACAGGCAGGGCATCTGCTGGACACCCAGGCATCGTGATTGCCTTAATGGCCTGTAATTAACACTAGGCAATGCTCCCCGGAGAAGGCTGCACAAAATAGGATCAAAGTAAAATAAAGCAACATTATCTTTCTGAATTCTTATTTCTCCCCCTCATTAGAAGACTTTTCTGCCAAAGTTGTCCATGACAAAAGCAAACCAAACCATTCTCATAGAGGAAAAATTATTAATCACTATGTGTTCCTGAGCCAATAAAAATATGTTATTGAATTGATTTCAAAATTTTTAGGTATTTTTTTAAAGGCGGAATGAGATGTGTGTAGAAAGAGAAAAAGGTAAGTTTTTGATGTTTTTTTATGGGTTTTTTTTTTCCCTCGTCATTCTTTTGGTTTTGGTTTTTGATTAAGAACCACAATTTCTTAGTGAAAGTTTCAGGATTAGAAAAAACAAGATGCTGACGGTCTAGGGTTGACTCTTGACAACCTTCTTGTCCTCTTGGGAGTTGCGTGAAGTGATACCTCTTTAGGCAATGAGAAGCCCTGAAGTCAGGCGACACTGAGAAAAGTCTAATGCAATATAAATGGCTCCCCTGCAGTAACAAGACTTGGGCAGTCCTTTGCAGGCGAAATGCATCCAAAATTCTTAGCAAAATAAAGCCTAACAAACCAAGATTTTTCAACAAACCAACCACTAACTTTCACCAAAAAAAAATTTCAACTCTCAAGCTTTATTTTCAAATAACTCTCAGAAATGTCCTTTATGAAATGAAGTAAAAGCAAAGGAACAATTTGACAGAAGCTAGTATGATTGATTTCATTTTGTGTTTGCTTTTTCATAAAATCTTTCCTTAATAATCAAAATCCTATAACCTAGACATAGGAATAAAATGACGACAGTCAGAGAAAGAGCTGGTATTTCTCCATGCATTACACAAAATGAGCTTTTCATTTTCCTTCAAGACCAAGGCATCTCATCAACTTTATGTTAGTACTTTTCCTTCTAAGTTTTCATCTTAAACATTCATTTTTAAATTCCTCCAGAATTTATATAAAAGCAATCTAATTTTATCTTCCTATTTTTGTCTTTTATTAAGCCATCTATGTTATCAAGCCTATCTCATAATTGAGTTCCTTACCTTCTGATCATTTTAATCTGTCCCTGAATATAATTAGACTCAATTTACCATTTGACTAAATTCCAGTTTTTTCTGGTTTTTATTTATTTATTTATTTTTATTTTGTTATGATTTTCCCAAGCCTTTTGCCCTCTTATCTTGGCTCTGGAAACAGTCCTGAGTTTTTCTTTCTAAAACATACTCCTTTTTTCATTGAAACTAAGGGGAAACCAGCAACCACAACATAATCTCATATCTTTTTTCAAACAGCCTAAAGAAAAATCTCTTTCCTTCTCTTCGACTCCATAGAACAGGTTTCCTGGGTTCTTAAGTTACTTTGCTATTCATTATTTTCTTACAAATTTGCAGCAGCTAAACACTGAAACTCCCTGGTTATTTTTCTTGGTTGTATTACTGCCTGTTAGAGATACCTAGACATTTATCCTAATTTGGAGATTCTTTCAAGTAGTATGAATCCAATTAGGTCGCACCTAGCCCTTTTAATCATACTGTTTTCCAGTGGATGTACAGGTTCAATGCATAATCAAAGCTATTTAGATTTCGAACTGCCCTCAAAGCTGGGATTCCATACCACCCCACAACACTTCAAGAATTCTGTCATTTAATGAATGCTTTCACTTTTTTACTGATATTTAAAACTTGGTGGAAATCATCATAGGTATTTGAGGTAGACATTTTCTATGTACCTAACCTAAAGTTCAAATTTAACACAGAGCAGAAACAATCCTTGAAGACAAAAACAAGGCAGGAGCTTAATGTGGACCAGGCCTTTCTGCTCAAAGAGACCGTGTAATAGAAAACAAAGCCCTTCCTTAACCAATGATTGCTTAGAGTGAAGTCCTAATTTGAAGAAAAATTTGTACATAATAATACAGAATTTATACAGAATAATGTGTCAATATACGCTTCGTTCCTGCCATCTAGCTCACAGAGTGGCATGCTAGGGGGGAACTTAGAAGATGCATCGGAGGCAACTCGAACCCTAGAAATGGGTCTGTAGGTGGCTGCATGGTGAAGATGATAACTCATGTACGGGCACCATAGGCAGGAGTCCAAGTTAAGACCTATGCAGCGAGTCCAGGTAGGTACGATGTTCTCCAGGGAGGGATCCGTTAAAGCATCTGTTGGATTAGATTGCAGATGGGCAGAGAAGAACACCGCTGTCTCTCAGGAAGGAATTAGAGTGCCAAATGCAAATTTTACACACAGCTTAAGTCTTTAGGAGTAGGACAGACATCTAAGAGAGACCCAAAATTAATGGGACATTAACCTCCATCCCAGCCTTATAATCAAAGATGTGTGATTGCTCCTATTACTTTAAGCTAATTTAACCAGAATTGATAGCTGCTTCACCACAATTACCACATAACATTAAAAACTCAAGTTAACTCACTTTACAGAAGTTTCTGTAGGCTTCTTGAAAGACTCAAAAATTCCTGTGAACTCATACAGGTTTTCTTAGAGGTGATCATCTGAGATAGCACACATACATCACAGCAGAGTGCACAGACCATGGAATCATCCAGACTGAATGGATTCCTGGCTTTGCTAGTAATTTAGCTGTGTGACCTTGAGTAACTAATACAATCCCGTCTAAACCCTGGTTCTCTTAAGTATAAAATATCAATGACAACAGTATTACCTAGGCCACGGAACCGCTGTGAGGATTCAATGAGCTCACGGTGCATGGTGAGAGGTTACGAAAGGTTAGCTGGTAGTGGTGAAAGGTGAGTGCCGTGAAAGAGCTATGACTTCAGAACAGTATAGAAGGGGGAATAAATCTGAAAGACCAAAAAGGCAGAAGTATATTGACAAGGGTCACAAGGAGTTTTACACAGGCTGGATAAAGGCTCGCCTGATTATACAATTGGGTAGGGCAACAAGACAACTGGTTTATGAACTAACATAGGTCTTGAATATGGCATAGATCCACAGAAATTAGGATAATAATCAGTGAATTACCACCCAATCAGAAGTGGGTTTGCTTGCCTTAGTTGGTCAAATGGAGGATTGATCAGTTTCAGTAAAAATATGTATTTGGGGTGGTCCCACTGCGATTTCCATTAAGCATTACCTTAGGGACATTTCCCTGAGTTGTTGACTTCATGCTTCTTTATTGACCTGTGATGCAAAACCAGGTGTCCTAGAAGTACCTGAGTTCTAATTCCAGATCTTCTACCATCAGTCTCTAAGGGCACACCTAAAATTTCTCTATGCTGGTGTGTGTGTTTCTGGGATGATAGTTTATAACTGCTCAGGGTCACGATGCGCTGGTTGGCTGATGTAACAGAATAACCATTCCTACAGCACTGTCATCTTGACCCTGAAAGGATGAAACCGTAAGAAAAACAATCATTCCAGGCAGTATCTTAAACCAACTGTATTTAGAATGTTCAAGAGCAGCTGTTGCAATACACAGCAGACCAAATTATCTTTTACAACATACTTTCAGTGACATACATATTTTCAATGTATGAAAATGTGGTTGTCAAATACATACACTGATTCCCTAATTCCTAAAGTCTTGGATTAGAATTTAAAATTTGGTATTTGTCTTTGAATAGCCAAATATGTCTTATGCCACAAATCAAAAACAGAAGTCATTCCCCAAAGGAACTGAATCCAGTAAAATCTGCCAATTTCAGTTTCTAATTGATAATTGATATTTTCCTGACAATCTAATATTTGGTGATATCTGCACATTCCCAATTCAGGGATCTGGATTTCTGCCATTACAGTTTTTATTTGCCAAAAAAGGACAAAGAAATCTTACACCAGGGCCCATCTCATATCATGTGGCTTTATGTGCTATAAACATAAACATGCAGATTAAACGACTCGACAGATACAGGAATGATCACCAAGATTCAAACCGGAATGATATAAATCTAGCAAAGAATTTCAGAAGGTTATTTTAGAGAAAAAAAATTAAAATAATTTTGAAATATACGAATTAAGCAAGTTACTTACTAAACTCTTAAACCAAATTAATAAAAAAAGTTCATTTAAACATCTGACAGCATTATTCACATATTCCTGTCACCTTTTCCCAAGGTTAATAGGAAAGTAGCACAAATGCTCGTGTGCACATTTTCCATTTTGTGGCTTGCCACATTCAGAAAGGAAGCAATCTTTTCCCCTAGGCAGTTTTGAGTTGAATAAAAGGAAACAAAGCAGGAAACATCTTTCTTATTAAGTGACCGTGTTCTCTGCACTGGTTCCCAATGAAGAGGAAAAAAAGGAGAGGTAAAAGGCCAGTTCCACTCACATAACGTTGGGACTGAATTTAAATGTCAGCTCAGCTAAACAAGTTAAAACTAGACATCTAAAATTTGACATCCTAAAATTGTTATATATTTTTTAAAACCCCTACAGATGACTGTGTGATTGAATGACTGCCTTTCTAAGTTCTGGGAAGAATGGTGCCCTCCTAAAATGCATTACCTAGACAATTCAATAACCAAAAACGAAACATAAAAATTCACTTATCCTATACTTTAAAAAATCACTTTACTTTATAACTTGAAAATGGAATAGGCTAACATTTTAAAAGCTACTTTCCTATGCATGCAGAGAGAGTGCCACATTTTATGAAGTTTGTTCCCATCTAGTAATAACAGTGACACCAGCTATTCGACTCTTAGAGAGAATAAAAACCAAGAACTGTAGTGATATCACATAAGAAATTACAGTATGTTCACGAAATATACATAATAAACTCCCTAATAAACTTGTATTTGTAGCATATTATAGGAGAATTTTCAACCACTATTGTAATACGGAGAAATAAATACCATTTGGGCTTCTAATCTGCCTGCTTCTCTTTTCTTGCCCAAAATGTACCAATGGAAGCCAACAAATTGTCTCCCTTCCCTTTGCCCCCAAACAGCATTTAATAGTAAAAAAGATTATCATTAAAGACCTGTTTTCTGGTTCTGGCCCTGCCATTCTTTTGCTGCCCAAACTTAGACAAATAACTTCCTTTATTGTTCAAATCCAGTAACATCGGTTGGGTCTGTGCAAGTCCCACAGATGTGCAAGATGTGCTTTGCCTCAATCCTCTCCCATCTGCCCGTCAGAAACATGGAGAAGGCTGTGGGACAGCTATTTCTATGGAAACCCTGAGAGTCGTGGTCATGAAAGAGTCACCTACAGCAGCAGTTGGGTGATCCCAAAACAGCATGAGAGGAGGGAGACTAGGCTTAGGCAGAAGTAGTCAAAAGGCAGGAGTCTTGGAGGAGGAGAAGGGCTGTGACAAAAGCTATAGCAAAATCTGAGGCCAAAATTGTTCCTCCTAACAAGCCTGGTGATAGGTGGCAGAGTATGGCTCCATCACTGTGTGGCATCAGAGAGATCCCACAATGCAAAAGGTCACCGAAAGTGAAGCTCTTTCCCTAGGATATGTATCTTGCTGATGAGCTGGATCTTCTTGGCCAAAGGGTGAGCTCCCAAGGAGGCCCCAGTTGGTGCAGCTCCATAGCACCTGCTTCACTTCCATTGTGCCAGAAACAAGGTATTATGTCTTCCCTCCAAGAGGCCAGACCTCTGGTACTGTGGTCACTGGATCTCAGGGCAAGCAGTGGCCTCAACTGCTCACTCATTCACAGCACTCCTGGGATCTCCTCACACTCTGTAACCATGCCATTGTCTGCGATGGTGTCCAAATCCACCAGGGACCATGTTACAGGCTCCTTGAGGCCAGCAGTGGTGCCAAAAGTGATCTGAGATCTTAAAAAATGGAAAACTCTTTGGTCCCAGGAAAGGACCATTCATCACCTTCTGTCCCTTTATCTGGGAAATGAGGACACCTAAAGCAGATGTGCTTTACCCATTATTCTTCCCTGTACTAGCCTCCTGCCTCAGAACTCCAGTGCACTGGCCTGGGAGTGCCAACTCCTCTCCCCCTCGATGTGCCTGCACTTCTGTGGGGCCTTCAAATTTCAGTTCAAACACCACTTTTTTAAGGCTTCCAGACTCCTCCAATGAAGCCAAATCTCCACGTCAACCGGCTTTCATAGTTACCAGTTAGCACAGCTGGTGACTATACATGTTTTGTGTGCTTGTCGGATTACTGTTTCTCTATCGCACTCAGCGCTAAGCTCCTTGAGGGAAGGACCATGTCTTTTGTTCCATTTTACTCAGCATCACATACCCAGTGGCTAGCATCATGCCAGGCACATATGAACGCTCAGCGAAATGTGTTGCACGAATGAATGCATGAATTAACAACAACGAATGAATGAACAAACATACACTCTGGTCCTCAGCTTCCTCAATTGTATAAACTGAGGGTTCAGAGTAGATAATACCAAGAGTCTTTCACTGACATGACAAATTAAACAATTATTATTCTATTTCCATGTCTACATTACCTGGTATAGGCTGTATCTAAATTTACAATACATGCAGTCAACGTATGTTGAAAACTGGAAATACAAAGAAAGATAAAGATCTTGCACTCAAGATATTTACGATCCAATTACCAATTCAGACAAGTTTATTAGAATACAGAGTGCTAGCTACTCTGACAAGGGTATGCCCATCAAGCTGGGAGAAGGCCCTCTATAATATCTCACCTACCTTGGAGGAGAAATAATGGCAGAGAGGAAGGGCATGAGAGAAATGCCTAGAAGGCTCTTCAGAAGATTTGATGCAAGAGCTAAAAGTTGGGCTTATCAGTAAAGAAGGGAAGAGGGAGGCAAGACGTTCTGACAGCTCAAGCGTAGGCACGTAGGTAGAAAGAATTTACTTTCAGTAGTTGCACGTAGTGGGATGCAAGTGGTTGATCTCACAGGATGGACTCACGGTGTTTTTAATCGCCCTTCTCAGATCTACACGCTTTAACCACCCAGATGCACGTGAGGAATTTGCAGATACGATGTAGGTATCATGAACACGAGAACACAGATGCAGATGCTCAAAGAGTAGGGCTGGTGGGAGCCACAGCACCCTGTGAGACACCTGTGTTGGTAACATGAAACAAAACATAGATGATTAGCATGATACTTTCCCCTCCTCCAAGAAAACTACTATGTTCATAGGAACTTGGAAGAATTATGGTTCCCGCTTTATAGACAAACAACTACAGGCAGGGACAGGTACTTTTGAATATCTTCCATACAATTAACACTACAGATTAAGAATGTTCAGGGGGCTTCAGTATCTAAGAAATCAGTCATCTCATATCTGCTTAAATTTGCTAGCTTGAGCGCTTAGGTTAGTACCCCTGCTCCTGTTTTATGTATCAGGAACACTGAGTGGTATGAACATGCTTAGAAGCAAAGTGATAGAATGAGAACACACAGGAGGTGGGAGGAGTCAATGACCCCTAGATACCTTTTAAGTCCTGCATCCTCCATCCCTCCACCCACACCCATGGCTGGAGCTAATAGCAGCTACCTGGATGGAGGTAAGCAAACAGGTGGTTCAAAGGAAGAACCAACAAAGCAACTGTGCAGATGTAACAGACAACTCTATAGTCAACATGGCTCCGGGGACGCCCACACCCGCGAGTCATCCCCTATTGGCCACCGTGCCTGCAAATCGCGGTGGCAAAGTTGACTTTCAGTGGACAGCTGACTTTCTGTTTTTGCCTTGCCTCAAAGGCCACATTCATGTTCAGAGCTGCCATCTGTAGCTAAGGCACAGCAATTTTCACATCTTTGTCAAGGCTACATATTTGAAGTCACTCTTTTAGGGAGCATGTTCAGTGACTGCACAGACAAAAAGTAAAATTACTTTAAATGCTGATATTATTTTGAAAGGGCAAATCAATTTCCAAAATGAAATTAAATGGAAAAGTCATTTAAAAAGTCATGGTAGGGCTAAAGTATGAGTTTAGGTGTATCATTTAGTTGCCGAAATCAAGTTAAGTTCAAAACCAGTGACTTTTTGTCTCAGAGCAAATGGTTTACAAGAATAAGCACAAATATCAAAAATAAAAAGTGAATGATAGAAATTCTGTTACAACTTAGTACCAGGCTGTACAAAATGTCACCTGTCTATCGGATTAAATATTTTCATATTTGCTTTGCAATAATTATCCAAGCGAGTTTTACTAATACTTTGCAGTTTGAAAGAAATCACGGGAGATTTAAATAAATGAAAAAATAGTTCCTTACCCCTGAATTCCCAACTTTTCTCCCCACACGCACAAGTGACAGATTAAAGTTAATGTCTCAGAAGCATCTCACAACAGTAAAGAGATGTCTATTACCTGTTGTAAATGAGAACATGTATTTGCCTTTGTAAATCCATGTTTTTTAAAAACTAAACATTTCCAAGGGGTTTTTTCCCCTCTAAGTACAATGTCAAGGTTGTCTGCATTCCTAACCCAAGCAAGAGATGAAACACAATTCCAGTATGACATTATTCATGGTGATCACATGCACTCCCCTCAGCTTGGGAAACGCCAACCCTGGTAACACACAGCTGTCATCCTCACTCACATCCTTATGCAACAAGAGCTACCTGATTTTTCTTCTTCAAATGGCAGGGTACTTGTCAGACTTTTCTTCAAGAAATCTCGAAGGTGCAATCTATCGCCTGAAATGATTACCACATTAACAGCAGAAGAAGGTCAAGTACCAGATCATGGCATGACAACAGGTCACTAATGGGTCTAGGACTTTTGATGAAGATGATTTGGAAAAAGCTTTTGCCCATCCAGGGAAGAAGAAAGAAGGAGGCCTTCGGGTCTCAAATTCCTCATTTCAGGTTTCTGACTCTACTTCCAGTTGACTGCATTGCATCAGTGGCGATAGAACTTAGTATCAACTATATGGGAAGCAAATTTTCCTGGAAGAATCGGAGGAAATTTTTACGGATTTGTTATTCTGGTCTTGCCACTGCTGCTGCTTTTTTAACGGCATACAATGGGTTAAAGTTTTATCTAGGGAAAAATTTTTACTTAAAAAAGTCAGTAATCAATTTTCAACACTGCTTCCACTATAGAAATATGCACATCCCCTTTGTCAGCATATATTGACTTGATATTAATTGCATAAACCAATCTGTGTCACAACAATGCAAGACTTTATTTAAATGGGATAGCCATGGTCTTCCCTCAAAACAGGCATAATAATCCACGCAACATCGAAGTACCAGGCTAAACGGGAGGGAAGTATGTTATAGACCCCAACTGGTGCACGCTTGCTGTGTTCATTCAGTAGCATGGCCCCTATTTCATCAAGCGATGTCTTCCTTTTCCTGCCCTTGACCTCCAGACACAATATGTTTTCCAACAGAATGATACTGACAGTGACACATATGTAACACTCTATTAGTGTGGTCACTTTCATATCACTAAGGTTGCCGGCTTTATCAGAGAAAATTCAATGGATTTCTCTCTTTTTGTGGAGCAGAAATAGTCATTTAACCTCTGTGAATCTCAGCTTTTTACAAGGAAAACACAGAACATTCCTTCTCTCCTACCTACTCAACACAGTTATTACGTGGGTCAAGAAACAGAAAATATGAAAGTGTTTTTGAAACGTTCTGAGGAGCCACCAAAAATATGCAGGAAAGAAACTGTTAAAGTGAGTTGAAATCTCACTGGGCTAATGTAGGTGGAGTATAATGGAACTAGGAGACAATTATCTGAATGAAAAAGGGAAAGAAAAAGTATAAATCTGGCTATTGAAAGTGATCTTTGCTTTAAATTACCTGGACTGGCTTTGTGCATTTCTCAAATATACCAAATAATCACCATTTTTTTCCCCCTTGCCCTTACTTGTGGACAGAGTTGAAACTGAAGATATTATTGTCGTGATTATTATTATGGTGAGGCACACCTGCCAGTCACAATTCAATAACTATTGAACATATGGCGATTGTTTTTCATGCTAAAAAATAATGGACATATGTTGCCTAGTTAAATGGCATATCTAATAGGTTTGAAAGCTGATTCACTGCAATCATTAGGTACAGATTTATATTTTCACGACTAAATGCCCATCATGCAACCTTTTCTTGATCTAATCCTGTTCCACAGCACTGTTTTGCTGAACAAAAATGCTCTCCTATTCTAAATTGTTCTTGCTATGCCTTCAGCATTGTAGTTCCACAATTATGAACATCACCATGCAAGTCGTTGACTTTAACTTGGACCCTGACATTGTTACCGGATCATTTAAAGAACTTAGAACTGATTCACTGTAACACTATCTATTTTGAGACTGTATCACAAAGGAAACTCAGGAATGGTTTTGGCTTTGCTCTCATCTCACATCTTTGCAACTCTGTGTACCAAAGCTCCCTCTCATCTAATGTTCTTTGTATTAAAACTAAATTTACATCCATTCTGTTCTATTTATTTCCCTGCAAGGCAGTGGCTAACTGTGTCTTGCTCAGGAATAACCCCGAAAGGCTAATTGGATACTTTATTTTCCTACGCACAGCTTTACTAGAGGGTGCTATTTCTAAGTATTCATCTAGGACAAGGACTAAGCAGGCCTACTCTCCAAATCTAGACACATCGTGGGAAATAGCCAAGAAAAAAAAAGTGCAATGGAACTTAAGTTGGATTTTCCAGGTTCCATCAGACTTTGAAGAACCAAGGTAATGATATGAAAGGTCAGATTAAAGGTAAGAAGCATCTTCATTTGCTGCAAGATGGAACAAGAACCCAAAGAGGTTCAGCCAATCACAAGGAATCATTTTACTTTTGTAGCAGAAAATACTATGGATTATCAAATCCACTATTTGTCCAGTTCAGAGCTCACACTATGTGGATACACCTCACCTTGGGCAATCTTTGGTAGTTACTGCTGTATTCTTTGAAAGTTATAAGTCATTTTTAACAAGGTATATTAGGTCTGTAAAAATACTTTGTAATTTAAGGCATCATTATAGCTGTTCAGTTGCTAAATATCTGTATTAGTTTCTATGTTAAATATACTCCCAGGGGACCAGAGGTTTGTGAATGAGCTTCAGATAGCTGCACCATCTTTGTGGAAGAATGAGATTATGATGAAACCAGGAGCTATAACAGTAACCAGATGAAATGCTAGTGTAGTTTGTCTTCATTTTCATAGCTTCAAAGACTCACGGTGCTTGGTACAGCAGAGACAAATTTCATATATTTTCTCATATCTTTATTAACAGCTAATAGGGGCTTTCTGTTTGCATTTTTACAATTTGCTTTTCAACTAAAATAATGCCAATAATAAAATGCTGGTCTTTCAATATGCTTCTAAAGTCGACACATCTTATTATATCCAAAAGAACAGAAAGGATAAGATTCAAAATTTTTTTTAGCTTTGAATATTTCAGGACACATTGTCTTTCACCAACCAGGATGCCTTTCACATAATCCTTTTAAGAAATAGTGTCCAATTTTTACACATGCAATAACCACAGAAAATGGAAAGACATTTTCCCAAGGAGACACTTAAATATTTCCTTCTGCTATTAAGGCTACTCCCAAGATACCATCAAGCATTTACTAAAATCCCTTAAAAATTTAAGAAGAGAAAAATCATCTGTTAATTAGCTGTATGAATTGAAAGTTTTGGCTTTTCTTTTCTACTCCTTTGTCAACATAACCTGTGATAAGGCACTGAGCTTTCTAACTCTGAGGACTTGAATCTCCATACTCCGGCCTATCTCTCTCTGAGACTGCATCATACTCGTGTGTAAGGAACAGTAACACTGAGTATACGATCACCAAGGTCAGTATAGTGCCCTGGAGCCAAGATAGGAGACACTCGAAGGAAGTGGTGTCCAGCTACAGCCAATGCTATGGAAAATAAGAAGTATTGATCCGATTTTTAAAGAGAG
Organism: Propithecus perrieri; assembly: GCA_963574695.1. Lineage (NCBI taxonomy): Eukaryota > Metazoa > Chordata > Mammalia > Primates > Indriidae > Propithecus > Propithecus perrieri. The sequence goes on along the minus strand of CAUYRB010030799.1, from coordinate 22,354 downwards.
TTATGTGATATCCTTGGGAAAGCCATGCCAGTTGGGTAGAATGGGCAGATGTCAACTCACAAGCGATCATCTAGAGAGGGGCTGGTAAGAAAAAGAGTGGCAAGAGACGGCAGACTCACTTTGAACACGGCCATGAGGCTAGGAGGAAGATTGTTTCCAGGTGGGAGAGGGAGGTGACCAGAAAGGTGGTGAGCAGCTGTCAGTCCAACAATGGAGGAGGAAACACTGAACTCAAGCCCTGTACAGTCCCAGCTAGGAAGGGCGGTGAGAAGGGCTAGAAGGCCAGTGAGTAGGCAGGGAAGACAGGCAGGGAAGAGGAATCACCTGGGGGAGACACTGGAGAAATAAGGCTGAAATAAAGACACCTATTTGCAGAAGGAAAATTCATCTGGGAAGAGCATAAATGTTGAGCAATTCTGTATTCACGTTTTTATTAGGAAGGTTATCTTAACTTCATTACACTTTATTATTTTCTCATCTTTTTAGCAAACAAATTAAACGAAAATTTCCCCCTGCCATATTCCTCAGAGACAAGAAATTCAAAACACAAATAGACCTTAGGGAAGTACATTTATTACTGACTCAGGCTTATAGACAGCCTAACTAACATGCTATTTGTAAGGAGACACGGCAAAGTGTTACAAAACAAAGAATTCACATTCTTCCACATCGGTTATACCCTTGTAAAAGCACAGGGAAGCGTGAGACAGAGAACGTCCCATTGTCGCCCTGTGATGGAAATGTCAAGGATGGGTTAGCATACAGGGATAATGAAACACTATCCCTCCCTTCAGGGATGAAATCAGGGAGAAAAACAAGTCCACTGCGGCTCTCTCATGAGAAACAGGAGGAAAGGATAAAAACTACTTGATATTGTCTAGAGTACAGCTATTGCTCCATCATGGTGACCAAGAATGAGTCGGGTTTATATCAGGCAAGCTTCCAGTGAAGTTAACACATGTTGTTTAAAATGAGTAAATTCTTCTCTCCTAAAAGCAACAGTGTCCATTTGCTCTCCTCATGCTAACCTGACATTTTCATAAATAAATTTACATAAATGTAATTCATTGATAAACACTCAGGTATGCAGTTGTGCTATATAGGAGTGAGAGTCTTATTTAAGGTTTAAAACCCTGGGTGTGAGTCCCAGCTCTGTCCCTTACTAGCTATGTGATATTGGGCTAGCAGCTTAACTCTTCTCAGCTCTTTTCTTTAGCTGTAACATGGAGGCTTGTTGGCTAAATGAGATGACGTATGTAAAGCACGGAGTGCTCTCATGTCTGGCATGAAACAGGCACTCAGATTCTCACTGGTTCCCTCTCTTCCATACCATGGAGGCTGTGTTAAAAGAAATGGTTCATGTATTAGCCACACTACAAGACTACGCACCCCTGGATCTATTAAAGGAAGTGTATTTGCTCTGTATACAACATTGCCCAATTCTCACCAACATGAGCCTGGGAGACTGCTGAGGGGAAGCCATCACAGTCCCATGGATCCTTAGGGAATGAAAATATTGGCCAACCACATGGCTTTCCCCACTCATGGGGAATTAAAACACTTCTGGGCATTCTTGTGTAATTCAGAAAATCTAAAATTGCATTTTAGAAGCAGTCCCGTAGTTATGCAATTTTGAACCCTTTCAAAACCTAACCAATTTTTAGGACCCTGAAATGTCCTTGTCCAGAATGTTAGAAATCACAGAGTGTGAGAAGAGATGAGAAGTATTTAGTATTTCATTGTCCAGATCTGACAATTTCCTCAATTACAGGAACCCACCCCACCCTCCCATTCAAATTTATAATAGAGCATTTCTTTGTGTTCTAATGTGTGTCCAAAATTTAAAATTGTCCATGAGTTTTATCTCAAAAAGTTGGGGGGGGGGAGTCTTGGAGTTTTCCGTGTCTAGACACAAGGTCTTTAGGAGACCCAGTGTCACTCTCAGACTTCCCTGACTCTAACTGGTTGTCAGGGAATGAGGCCCTTTATTTACTCTCACCAAATATCTTTATTATTCTAGGACAGGAAAGTCTATGGTCACTTTCCTGGATTGATACAACAATGCTAATGGCCTCATCTGTGTTTGAAAGGAGAGTACAAGCTTACAGGGAAATGAGAGGTCCCCAAACAGTGGTAATCAGCCAGTGATAAACACAACTTAAGCTGTGCCACATGTTAATGGATTTCACAGACAGGGATAGGATTTTTGGAGCTGGTAACATTTATGTGTCTCCTTTGAATGTATAAGATCTTGGTAGCTAGAGATGATAAAAGGGAATTTATTCCAGGTAGCGGCATGAGAAAAGACTGGCAGGATAAGATCTGAGAAATTAGAGGAAGATATTCCTTTTGCTGCTGAATAGTAGTTTTTTGTTGTTTTTTTTTTTTTTTTTTTTTTTTTTTTGCAGCTGTTTGAAAAACACCACACTGGAGTTGTAGACTGTAAGCTCCCTGAGGGCAGAGGCCACGTCTGTTTGTATTCATCACTGTGTAACTCATGTCTAGCACCTTGCAGAGGTCATCCTAACACTCTGAAAATTATAGCAATTAGGATTAGTTTGCTCAGTAAATATTTGTTGAATGAATGAGAGTGTGTTGATAAGAAGGAGAATGTCAACATGGGCATAGAACAGCTCTGTTTTTAGCGCTGTTGTTTTAATGTCTTTCAAGGTCTTGGATAAACTTAGGAAATGTAACATGTCCCATCGTTGGAAAAAAATAACATGTGGTTGGCATAAGTTACAAAATCATCTAGAGAAGCTAGAAAGGTGGCGTCACACCAACAAGATGCGATTATTATGGGTAAGTAAAAATTATTCCATATTTATCTTCAAAAAAGGCTAATAAAAAGGATCACTCTGGCCCTTTTCGAACATGAGAGTCCATAAGAACTTTCCTTTAGGTAGTGTAACTCCTCTAGGACTCACATCCAAGGATAAAATGTAATGAGTTCATTCATCCAGCAAGATATCTGTGAAATACAGAGATGCTCCTTTATTATTAGCTTGTGAACTTCTTGAGGTGGGTGCCTCATATCCACCGATAGTACCTGACATTGAATAGACAGTCGGTATCCATTCGCTAAATGGAAAAATGGATGGAACTTCTTCAACCTCACCAACCCTAATGTATCCAGCCATTGTTAGTATTAATACAATGAGGACATATTACATGGCTGGATCCTTTCCGGACAGCTGTTGTATAATGTCTAGCATTCATTATTTTTCCATCTAGGAAAAGACCACTGAGACAGAGTTTTCATAATCCTTTATTTATTTTCAGGAAGAAGCTTAATAATAGTTGAATAAAAGGAAAGGTGAGAGTTAATCTCACCGGAATCCTTGCAGCAGGATATACACCCTCCTTGGGATGCATTTCATCCTACCTTACATGCCAGTTATTTGCAAACAAGATTTTTCAGTTACCTGTGAGCTCCTACGGTCCAAAACTGAAATCCAAGTCCTTTTGGGGGCCTTAAGATACACCTAACATAATGCTTTGCACACCTTAGACATTAACAAGTATGTGCTGAATGTTGAAGTTAGAAGATGTTTAATGTGAACATCTACCAGCATGACATTATATAAATGTAACTACTTAGGAAAGCGCTGGTAATGAGCCAAAACATAAATGCTGAGAATAGTTCTAGTTCTAGTAATGAACTTCTTCATGTTGCCTTTAGGCCTTCTAAGACTAAATTCAGGCATAAAAGAGATTCATCATTTTGTCAATTAAACCTCAGGGTTTACAATCCCCAAAGAACCAAATAGCATCCTCGCTGAGCGGTCCTGTTCACTCCGTATCACTGTATACTGAACCCGACTGATAAGGTAACTTAAGTATTCATCTGCTTTCAGAATTTCTTGCCTATAACTAAGTAAAGGTGAATGAACTCTCGTGAGAAGGCCTTATCAGTAGTTATTCAAAACTCCTGGGTGAAGAGGTTGCTCACCGTGCCTGACCCCCTGGGGCTCGAACCTCACATCGAAAGCCCTGTCATGAGGCTGTCTTTGGGATTCTATGCTATGGATATCCACACAGTATAATAAAACCTTTTTGATACATCAGCAAACAAACTCTTTGGAAGGAGATCCAAAATTGATTTGCCTTATTTTGAACTCTGCTCTATAGATAACATGATGCAGTGAGGTCTTGCAAACAGATAATAAATTAAGTGCATATTGCTGCACATAAAATCTACTCTGAGAACAGAAGTTCGACATTGAAATGAAGAAATAAAAGTATACTCAAGTCTTACTCTTTTCTGCTTCAGTAAGAAAAAATATGTCTCAAATGTATTCATTCAAATACAACATATGGTGACTTGCCCTCATGAACCCCCAGAAGTCTTTGGTCACAATGCAATTAAAGAGATTCTAATCTTTTAATTAGGACCAAAGTGACTTTCTTGTCAAAAAAAAAACAAAAAAACAAAAAACAAAACCATCCATCTTCTAAATCCACCATCTTTATCCACCTCTGCTGATCTGGAGCTATCGAATAGAGAGCATTTTCTCCTCTGTTCAAAACCAGGCTATGACCACTTTCAAAAACCTACTCCTAAATTTCAGGGTTAAAAAACACTTAACCACTGAAGTGCCAAACAGCATGAACTGAGCTGTAACAATGACCACTAGAATACCCATCACTTAGAAAGCAACATAATTTGTAAAGTGGATCCACTTTAATACCATACAGGGTAAATAAGTTAATGAAGATTAGATAAAAAGTATCTCTATCTGGGAGAATTTTCCGTAACAAGGTATTAGCCCTGGAGACTACTGATAGAATTGTATCTGACATACCCAGAGTTTAATAAGTTTACACACCATAAAGCAAAACATGGCCCCTCAAGAAAAGACTGCTAGAGAGAAGGAATGGAGAGTCCACAGCTTTGCTCTTTGAAACCTGCCCTAGGATCCCCAAAACTCAATTTTCTTTCCAGAATCCTCCTTGGAAAAGGGAAAAATGCATTCACCAAGCCCTTAAAATGTACCAGAAACTACAAAGGTACTATTAAAAATATTATATTATTTAATCCACACTGCAACCTTTTGGGGGTAGGTTTTATTATCTCCACTCACAGATGAGTAAGCTCAGAGGAGTAGCCGCAAAACACTGAGGGTGGAAGTAAGGTAAGACCATTCGGGCAATTTCGTTCATGAAGCTTCCTTCGGGGGCTTTCTCCATACTTAAACACAACTATTTCTTCTTTGGGGGATATTTCTTTTGGCAGGAAAATCCTACTGTCATCGTCTACCATCTGAGTTCCATGAGCTTATACCTAGAGGCAAAAATGGAAGTGGAAATTCTATAATGCAGGGAGCAGATGGGGAGAAGAATCTGCCATCTTCTTAACAAGCCAGTGAGAGATACCAGATATCTCAGGAAGCTGCCCATGGCATGCACAGGGGGGACGGCCTAGGAGACTCTGGACTGACAAGATTGCTGACTGAATCCTTTAGCGTGGCCATAGTTCCCTAGCTTCTGAGAGGGGCAGGTTGCAAAACAGCAGCAGGAGAACCAGCCAGCACCCACCCTTCATCCCACCTGTGGTCAACGTGCCAGAGGGAAGCGGAGCCGGAGGCCTCTGGGTTAGGATCTGGTTTTCCACTTCCTAACTCTGCAATATTGAACAAGTTACCTAATCTCTTTGTGCCTAAGTAGCTTTATCTGTAATAACAGTATCAACTTCATATGGTTGTTGAAAGCATTAAGTGAGTTAATATTATGTAAAATTCTTTGAACAGTACCTGGCAGATGAGCACTCAGTAAGTATTAGTTGTTGCTGGTATTTATTATTTCTGTAAATGATACTGCTCTAGTGATGCATCATTCAACAGAAGAGCATACCTTACCGCATTAAAACCAAAACTTTTTCCCCCCGTAGGCTATTCACATACACACCAAGTGACAGTAGAAGTTTCCTTTTGTAATAAAAATTTAAACTGTGTGGATCCCATAGTATCTTTAACAGAAAGTGAAGAAGCAGAGTGAATTGGGGTTAACAAGATTTAAATTTTTTTTAATTAACATCATATACACAATCAGGTTATTAGCAATTTGAATCTGACTCACATCAATGAAGCTATTGTTCACCCTCTTCCCCAAATTCTATAGGATCAGATCAAACAGAGGGAGAATTACACAGCTACATAAGCAGAAAGCACCAGCCATGGGTGCACCTTTATAGATAAAGTTAAGCCAACTTCCCCTGCTGTAAGAGAGCACCTTCTAGAACAAGCAGGCCACCACTAGAGTCTTCAAAAATTACTAATTTATCATCAGATTATCTGAACATTGGAGAAATGTTAAGCCATGTGACTTTGACACTTCATATTACTGTGCTCATCTGGAACCAAAAGAGCAAACCACCCACTACAAAGGTGAATTTTGGAAAAGAGTACTGAAATTATGAGAGCACAACCCTGTCCCTTCCAGCCATGATGACATAAGATTTATAAAACTGCTACCTCTGTTGCTGGTGAGTAATCATGCCACATTGTTCCCGTATATGAAAATTAATGGGACAGATGCTAGCAGCAAGGTTCACTGAAATTCAATATAAAAGGTGTTTTTCTTTCTTTATGGCAGTGAAAACAGAGGTGTCCTGCTATGTCCAAACTCTAATTCCGAATGCATATTTGGAATAAAACAACCTTCAGAGTTTGCCACATCTCCGATGTTGATATGCATAATTTATAGTAGGTTATTTTAAGACAGACAATTTTCTATTTTGAAGCCATTTCTCATCATCTGGGACATCATATGAAATGCAGGTTTAGTGGGACCATCAACTAAGGCAGCTACAAGGCTCCTGGGAGTAGCTAGAGGGTAAAACGTCCCCTGATGATGCACAAAGAGGAACCAAACATAAAAAGGAACACTGACCCATACATTTTGTCCTCTTGACGAGATAAAGGGCATATCTTTAACTATGTATCTAGTTACTCATTAAGTAAATTTCTATTAAGTGTCTACTATACATCAGGTATTGAGCTAGATTCTATGGAAAAAAAGATACATTTCCTGGCCTCAAGAAGTACTCCTAAGTTATAGCTTAAAACTTTTTATGGCCCCTTTGCCATAAGATAAAGTATTAGAAAATTACTCAGTAGGCAGGCAAGCATCATTGACAACATAGAAAGGTATCAAAAAGTAGTTAAATGACAGTCTTCAGAATCAGACAGACTGGGTTCAAATCCTGACTTTGCCTCTAAGAAAATTTCCATAGATAAATTAGGTAAACTCTCTAACACATAGTTTTACTACCTATAGAAAGGGGCTGATATCTAGCCAATATACCTGTTCTGATTGGTTGGACATCCATTTTGATCAGTAGTTACCCATGCCATACTGGTGTTATTAAGTGTTTCTAATATTATTCCTGGTTCTTGGATATAGTAAACTCGTGATAAATAAGTTATTATTCTTAAAAGTCCAAAGTAAAATATAAGCAAAAGAATTAAAAAAAAAGAAAAACGTACTCCATCTAGTTGAGAAAGACAACTATCATAGAAATGATCACCTAGAGCAGTATGTGATCGAGGTGCAGGAAGAAAGGGTAGATAGGTGGAACAGCATAGTCAAACAGTGATTCCTGGAAGAACTTATCAACTCATAGTGTTGGGGTATACAGTTTACTTACCATTGACCTAAACTTCCTGTAACTAAAATTGAAAGAGTTAGGAATGGGAAGAAATAACTTCATCCCATGTAACTGAGTTAAACCCATCAAGTCAGTTTGTTGTGTATTCATTTGAATCAAGAGAGGGGGAGAAAACAAGCACTTTGGCAATAGTAACAGTGAGTCATGAGTACGTGATCTAAAACGAGCTTGTCTGCAGAAATCATACAAAAAGCAAAGAGGACGGGTATGAGAATGTACGAGTAGCTGGTTGTGCCCAGGAGATCTTATAAAAGAATAATCTCTATTGAGAAGCCAGATACAAAGCAGGTTAACCAAGACTGGTAAGAGCATTTGTCCAACAATCAGGGGGACCTGGGGACCCTTTTCTACCATTAGCCAATCAGGTGGTCATGTGTCCTCGGGTAAATCGATCACTTCCAGTCTGCAAACCTCACTGTCCCCACTATGCAATGACAAGGTCTGACAAGATTAAGTTTACAAATTGTGCAGCTGTGATTCAGAGCTGGGTAGAATGAGGCGTGGTAGGGGAGGCATAGCCATGTCTTTTGTACATGCTGGGGCTCCCAGGGAAGCTTCTTTTGGAGAAGACAGAGAACAATCTTGTCTTAAAAATCACTGTAGTTGGTCTCTTAAATCCTTTGCAGCCCTGGTAATATCTGAGTGTATGGGCTACTCTCTCAATCTTGCAAATGTAAGGAGAGTGAGGAAGGGGTCAGGATCCCTTGAGTTATTTACAATTAGGTATTAGTGTGTATTTTTAAAGTCAGTTGATGAACTCGTTAAAATAAAATATTCCTCTAACACTTGAAATGACAGGGATAAATGGCTAACATCTTATTTTATAATTGCGAAGGCCCATTTTCCTTTCAATGTTATCTAAGCTATAAATTGCCAAATATAACAGTATGACACTCTTTTCTGGTCTACTCTTCTGGTTTAGGTTTTGTTTCTGCTTTTTATCTGCGGACTGCACCCTTAAAACAGCCACCTAACTGAGCTTCCTATCTCTACCTCCTAATCCATTTTCCATATTTCTTCCAGAAAAAAAAATCTTGCAATGGTACCAATTCTGTTCCTGGCTCCTCAGTGTCTACAGGGGAAAGTCCAAACTCTCTAGAACAATGTGCAAGACCCTCCATGACCTAGAACTTTCTTGCAAGATCCATCCCACCCTAAACCACAGAAGTTCCCTAAAAGTACCAACCATGGCCTTCTAAGCATCTGCGCTGTGTACTGAGCATGCTCCCCATTTCCTGACAAATAAGCTGCTCATCCTTCAAAAATCTATTATTCACTATTCAGCCACTCAAATCTCCAGCTCTCTGCAGTTCTTTTGAGATCCAACTATATCCAAGATGGACAAATTACAGTATCTTTAAGACTTTATTGCAAATATAATAACCAGAAGGCTCCCTGGGAGAAGGGATTCTAATTTGTCTTTGCATCCCTCTAACCCAGCACAATGCCTGGTATATTGCGGGTATTCCAAAATGTTTGTTCACTACACGCACTGATATGAATGAATGTATAAATGCTAAACCACAACTACCTGTAAGAAGGAAGCACAGGCCAAACCTAACAGAAACGCAGCTGTGCAGAAACTGAAAGCATGGCTCTGAACACTGGCGCTGCAGGGTCTTCTCCCTTCTCTCTTCTTGTTTGTGTCCTACAGAGCACCTAGTAGAGTGATACAAACTCACTGGGCGCCCTGCAGATATTAAATGATTAAAGGGCACCCACCGAGAGCAAATATGTAACCTCTGTAACAGTGAGAAAAGTGGATCTGTACACATATTTCTTAGTGTGTGTATAGTATGCATTCATGATGTTCCATCTGGAGAGTGGAAAAAAAAAAAACCTATCTTTTATGACTTTGCGGCAGAAGATAATCCATCACCAAGCACGACTAAGTGGCGTGAGGTCAGAGTGAGATTTCCCATTCACTACAAAGTAGTCCAATGAGTCTTGGATAAAAGCAAGAGAGACCAAGGTAGGGCTCAGATGGAATACAGTCAGACTTGGCTGGGAAGGAAGGAGACTGCGTTGCATTTTATGTGCTGATTTCTCATTCCTTGGAAGAAATGTTAATGTTTCCATTTAATTGAAACCAAAAAGAGAGAGAATAGCACATCTGATCTTTTCCTTCTTGCCGATGATTTATCTTATTTAAATAGGTTGCACTTCGGCCATCTCTGCTGATACACCTGCTGTGTTCTGTGACCAGGCTTACTGGCTGTCTTTGTCACTCCATTTGCAACAGAACCATCACAAATGACAGTAAGTGATTTTGCCCATCACCTTGGTACCGAATTTAGGCCACATACATTTCTTAAATTGTTTATTACCTCATTTGTATGGTCATTTGTCCTCTTCCCCACGAACACAGTATGTGCTCATTTGCTCTGCTCTCAGGGACACTCCAAACATTTGGCTTAGAAGGGCCTCTTCCACAACACAATTCTGTTATTCTAGACCGTTCTTCACACCGGCCTCAGGAATTTGCTCCCATCTGGTGGCTCCTGGAGGCCAGCTGTCTGCTTCCCTTTTCCTCCCGGCCCCCTCCCAGAGGGCCAAAATCCTGTCCCCGCAACTGCACAGGAAGTGGCCAGCCACCTCTGTTTTACCAATGAGAGGCCCGAGCACAGTGAGTGGAAATGACCAGCTAAAGGCAGAGCCGAGAAAGCTGAAAGTGTTTCTCTAAGTACTTCTTTGTTTTAGATGCACTAACATTTTTGCCTGTCCTTAAATATATTTCCTGTTTTCCTTTTGTGACTGGCTGGAATATAAAATGTAACTTGGGCATAAACGGGTAAAGTGAGACAGTGGGCTACTTTGCAACATGAAACACCTTGCTCAAAAATAGGAGAAGAGAAAAGGTTTTCTTGTTTGGGCACAGAAGAGGATGTCCTTATGCATGTCCCAGCAGGTCTAGTCATTTACATGGCTAGACACCATTCTCCTTTTCATTAGCAAATTCCACCCTAAACCAACCACATAACATGTAGAGCAATGGTTCACTCCTTTGGAAAAAAACAGCACAAACATACACACAAATAGCAATGAAGAAAACACCTTCCATTTATTTGTGGCTCAATTTCCAGCCACATTACCATTTGACACTTTGCTCTTTTTCATGTGCACATTTGCTTTGACTCAAGGAAAAGAAATAAGGAACCAATGAATTCAGAGCAGGGACACTGGGATTCCAAAACAGGACAAGAACTGATTGAAAAGGACTAGTGAACAAAGAACAAAAGGAGAATGAATAAAACATAAAAACGATAAGGCTTTTAAAACTATAAGGCTAAAATAATTAATTTAACTTATGATATTAGTAAACCTACAGGGACCATAAAATTATCATAGCTGTTGACACAGTATTTGATGGAATTCAAATCCATTCTTGATGAAAAACGTATAATAAAATATTTCTACCTCAATCCAAATGCCAGCATTATGCTTCAAAGGGAAAAATCTAGACTTTTTTCCAATTTTGATATGGAACAACAAAAAAATATTGCCCCAAATTTCTACTACAGTTTAACTTGTTCTGGACAACATAGTGATTACAGTTATACCAGAGAAAGAAAATAAAGGCATTAATATTTAAAAGGAAGAGGTAAAAGTAGCATCATTTGTAAATTCATACTTGAATTTTTGGAAAACAAAAGAATCAATTGCTGAAAAAATTTTTTACATAACAGAATTCAGAAGGGTTCAAAGTTAATATACACAAGTAAATGGCTTTCATATATAGAAGCAAAGACTCAATTTCAAAGACACAAAAAGGACAATGTGTGAATAAACTAAATAATAAATGTGTAAGATTTATTGGAAGAAAACCGTAAAACACTGCTAGAGAACCAAAAAAGAATGCCATTTGTTTAAATGGAAAGACATCCCATGCTCCCAGATAGAAAGGCTTAAAACCTTTTAGATGTCTCTAAATCAATCTTGAAATTTACCATGATCCTATTAAAATTATCAACAGAAATTGTTCTTGAAATAGACAAGCTGAATCTAAATTTCATAAGGAAGGATAAACAAGTAATGACGGTCTGAAATAGAAATGTAATAATGGACTAATAGTCTTACAGAATATTAAAAGATATTATAAATCAAAAATAATTAAAACAAATGGTACCACCAAGAATAGACAAATTCCATGTGATAGACTACAAAGTAAGATGCAGATTCAAACATAAAACTTTTTATGTGATAAAGGTATAATTTTAAGTAAGTGCATGAAAGATAGATTACTTAATAAATGATGTCTGAGTCATACTTTACATTTTTAGAATAAATCCCAAATAGACGAAAATAATTATTATGCTGGTGACAATATAGAGGAAGAAGAACTCTTATACACTGTTGGTGGGAATATAAACTAGTACAGGTATTATGTAAAACAGTATGAAAGTTCCTCAAAATGGTAAGAATATATCTACTATATGATCCAAAAATCCTACTACTGGGTACGTATCCACAGGAAATGAAATCAGTATGTCAAAGAGACATCTGTACCACCTTGTTTATTACAGCCCTATTCACAATAGCCAAGATACGTAATCAACCTAAGTGTCCATCAACAGATTAATGGACCAAAAAAAGGGATGTATATACACACACAATGAAATACTATTCAGCCATAAAAAAGGATGAAATCCTGTCATTTGCAAAACCATCGATGAGCCTGGAGAACATTATGGTAACTGAAATAAGCCAGGCACAGAAAAAAAAAAAAATACCACGTGATCTCACTCATGTAGAATCATAAAAAAAAAAAAAAAAAAAAAACTGATCTCATAGAAGTTGAGAGTAGAAAGTGCTTACCAGAGAGGAGGGAAAAGGAGATGGGAAGAGGTTGGTCAAAAGGTACAATGTTACAGTTATACAGGAGGAATGAGTTCTGCTACTCTTCTGCACATTAGGGTGATGACTGCTAACAATAATGCACCGTATATTTCAAATAGCTAGACGAGAGAATTTCGAATGTTCTCACAACAAAAATGATGAATGTTTAAGTTGATGGATATACTAATTGCCATGATTTGATCATTACACAATCAATGCAATGATCACAGGAGAACATCACACTGTATCCCATAAAGACGTACAATTATTATGTGTCAATACAAAGTAATTTAAAAAATAATTCTTCTTATAACCTCTCAGAATGAGGAAGGTCTTTCAAACTATAACTCAAAACCAGAAGCTATAAAAGAAAATATTGGCACAATTGTCTATATAAAAATTTATAATTTCTCTGTGGAAAACACCATCAAAAGCAAAGTGAAAAAGAGAAAGAACTGAAGAAAATGCTTGCATTCTGTTTGTTATATATATTGTATATTTACTTATGTATAAAAGCTCCCATAAGTGAATAAGAAAAAAATACTGATGGAAAATGAGCAAATTACACAAACATATTTCCTAGAAAATAAAGCACAGACAGCCCTTATACATGATGAAAGATGTTCAGCTCATTCATAATAAGAAAAACGTAAATTTTAACTACACTGAGTTGTTGTTTTTTTCGCCACCTGTCAGAATGGTAAAGACCAATCAGTTTGACAATACCATGGGCTGATGAGGGCATAGAGATTACAGACTGCCGGTGAGAATATAAAATCATGTGGCCTCTATGGAGAGCCATGTATAATATTTATCAAAATCAAAAAGACACACACACCATTTGACCTAGTGCTTTCATTTCTAGGAATTACCCTGCAATATATTTGCACGCATGGAGATTATAAATATGTAGGGTTATTCGCTGCAGCATTGCTTTTAAGAGAAAACATTGGTTTAAAAAAAAAAAGTATACATTCATCAACAGGGGATTCATTAAATAATCTATGGTTGATATGCACAATGGAATTCTGTTTACGTGCTTAAGATTAAATTCTGTAGAGTCCTATGGAAAGATCTCCAAGATACATTGTTTAGTGGGGAAAAAATGTGCAGAGCTGTGTATATGATATTCTACCATTTGTTTAAAAAGAGGAGAAAATGAAACACTTTTATATAATTATTAAATGAAATAGCTGAATGTCTAGAAAGATACACAAAGAAACTATTACTGATCCCTTTGGAGAGAGGATTCAACTGCTTAAGAAACAGATGAGAAGAATATTTTTAACTCTTCTGTTCCTAGTAAATGCGTAAACATGTCAATGTAGGACCTATTTAGTAATAATAAAATTTAAAATAAATATGATAAAATCAAAAGCTCATTGTAATTCAAAATATATTTTGTGTTACAATGTTTTTGTCAACACAAGCAAGGTCCTATGATAATAATCATCTTACATTAAAATGCTAAAGTTCAAGGAAACATTTTAAAACATTTTTAAGTTTCAGTGGAACGAACAGTGGACTAGAAGTCAGGAGACCAGGATTCCTGGCTTAGTTTTACTCCTTGTCATGCTTTGGATCCCAGATTCCTCTGAAATAAAATGAATGCATTGCCTTTGATGACCTCTAACGTCCCATTCGATGCTAATATTCTAGACCTGGACTGTCCAATAGGAAGCTACCAGCCATGTGGCTATTTAAATTTCAGTTTAAGTAAGTTAAGTAAACTTAAAAATCTGTTCTCCAGTTTCACCAGCCACATTCAACTGCTCAACAACCACATGTGGCTGGTGGCTACCATATTGGATGGCACAGACATGGAACATCTCTATCATCACAGAAAGTTCTACTGAACAGTGTAGGGTCTAATAGACCTCATAAATTGGGATAATTTAATATGTAACATTATTTAATACAACAGGAGAGTTAACACAGAAGGGCATCTGTCCTCTTCGCATACATGTTTGTACTTGTACATGTGGTTGAATTGAGTATCAAGGGCAACTATAATGGGAAAAATATGCTATTAAAGGGTAATATGCAGCCTCAGGGGTTTGGAAGGGAAGGTCACAAGCTAGGCCTGGTGATACTGATGAATCGGAATCCACTTACCCACTCACCTGGGTCTGATAACACAAGCTGTGAAATCGCATTATTATCCATCATTATCATCACTGAAATATCAGACACCTTCTACACCACAGCCATTTCTTGTTTCCTTTTAGCTTACTAGAGTTAATGAGGCTGAACATGATTATTAGTCTAGGACACAGATAAACAAACTAAACGTTCTAAAACCATCTAACATGCTAACCAGTCTTCAAAAGGGTGTTCCTTTCTAAATGATGAGACTCTAGAGACCAGGTTCTATTTTTACACAAGCAACGAAAACTGGAGGCAACGCTGAGTCTGAATTCTGACTCTACTGGTCATTAGCTGTGTGACTTCGCAAGTTAAGAGTCATATTCTATAAAACGTGTTCATAGTTCTACTTCGCACATCTGTGGGCAATAGGAGATAAGCATACATAAAGAATTTAGTACACTGGCATTAAGTACTGTAAAAAATGTTCCATTATATATGTTTTTAATAAATGATTGTCAGATCCTGATGGCATCAGTATTGACTACGAATAATAGCATGCTTTTAATATATATTAACTTTACACCATTGACCAGATGGAAGACACATTCTTTGTTGCCTTCAAATGCTTGTGATTTCATAGCAAAAGGAAGAAAGTTAGGCACTGGCAGGTTAAATGTCCAGGGACAAGAGCCTGGGCATACAATATGCTCCAGGAATAAATCTAGTACCATCACTGGCAATGAAAAGAGGGTAAACAAAAGAGTCATCAAACCACAGAACGACAGAACTACCAAAATTTTAAGCAATTTTGGTTGCTGGTTTATATGTGTATAACATAAGTAGCATCTTCCACAGATTTACTGTTTCAGGCCAGGGACTTTCTTTTTGCCCGTCTTATCCTCTTTCATTAAAAATTATATGGGATGTGTGCATGCATGTGTGTGCTAGAGAGATTTTCTTTTTCTAATTCTTTACATAAATGAACAGCTTTTCCAAATCAGATTAATCATGTGGACTAGGTGTCATATGGTTGGCTGATGTTTAGCTAACTGGCAACCTTCAGAGGGAGATGGCAGACAGCAAACATATTTGCTGAGAGCTCATGAGAAAAATTATTGATAGGACAGGTTTGAATCACTCCTGCTCGTGGCATCTCCTATCATGGCACTTATTAATAACAGGCAGCAGTTTTTGAAACATTCTCAGATTCAAGAACCCACCTGCAAGCCAGCACAGAAGGGCTTACTTCTACCTGAGCCAAATAGAATCATGCTGGTTGAAAATATCTCCCCTACTGACTTGCCAAAATGCTTAAAATCCCCACTGTTGGGAAACTTTGCCTCGAAGCATAGAAAAACTTCTGTTAAAATTGGAGTTTGTTTCCCAATAGAGTTAACCCACTTACACCTGTTATGGAATGAGCAAGAGAATTTTATCATAAATGTTATATATTTACAAGAGATTGTTGAGCACAGCTTGGGAAACAGAAGACTATGACAACCAGAAAGTGGCATAAGAGCTTCTGCTGTGCAGAGGGACAGACATTAAAGAACTGAAACAACAGAGGGGCATGCCCAAGCCACTAATTACATGGTGACTTCAGCTAACAATAGTTCCTTCCTTTTAGCTTTCGTTATGAAAAAATCTATTGAGCAACCACTGGTTCTCAAGGAACCAGGCATTGTAGTAAGCTACTAGTGATATAATTCCTTGAAGGAATTCTCAGTTTTGGGGAACTATCTGCATTTATCTTGAAAATTGATTTGCCAAAGATGTTCTTTTCAGAAATCATAATCACTCCAGGCTATGAACCTTCCAAGTCCAAGGTTAGGGTTTCACCAGAAGATCCAGAAATGTTAGCTACCAGTTGTTTCCAGAAAGATATTCACAAATGCCAAAGCTATACAAGGATAGGGCACTTAGCAAATGGACAGAGAACCAAGTGCTCTTCTGAGCTAAGTGCACGTATCTGTTGAACATGGACATCAGCATAGCCCGTGTATCAACATGCAGCTAAGATTTTAAGTTGACTAATCAAAAACACTTCCTCCCTCTCCTTTAGCCTAAAATCCCACCCTTCTCCATATGCCTTTCTTAACAGTGTTCCTCGCAACGTTTGAACAGTTTCCACGCTAATCCATCATTGGACCACTTGCTTGTAAAGGTAAGAGGTGGGGGATGAGTTACATGGGAGTTTTCAAGTGGTTGTTAACCTTTGCTGGAGGATGCTGATACAACACAGCTTTGCAAAGCCAGCTTCTACGCTTGTTAATTTCTTCCTAAAGAGATAAGGCTCTCATGTTCTAATTTTCAAAGAATGCTCATTCACCATCAGGTTCTCCTCGAAACATTTGCAAAAGGAAAACAGATTGCTTCATAAAGTACAAAAGAAATCATCATTTAATTTGTACTGTTTGCAATTTTAATTAAAAAAAAGAGTTATAAGACTATAGGGAACTACAACTGAATTGTTCACCTATAAGGCAAGGCCAAGATTTCATTGCAGTCATGAGAACCCATTCAGGAGTCTAATATCTCTGCTCTAATTTTTGCTCTGAGAAGAAATAGGGTGACGTTACTCAAAGAAATAAAAGGTATCAAATTTTAGGGAAGAAACGAATGAGGGAGAACCTAATAAAACCCATAAAATGGCAGCTGTTCTCTGCCATCGTAAATAAAATCTAGGGCATTTAATGGCTAGATTATCTCCCACGTCAATGCGCTTTCAAGTTCAGAGCAAAATCTCGCTTTAAAAATTCCTTTTTTAGATCCCCTACTACAACTGGGCATTCACTAAATCATATCTGACGATCCATCATGCATCTCAACCAAAAGCCGTTTTCCTGAGATCCAGACACTTGGATTGTATGAGATGAACGTCTCCATCCAGGTTGTCTGTAAAGTTATAACAGAGGCAGGTGTGTATAGAAGTGTTAAAGAGAACAAGAAGAAAAAAAGAGGTGCCTTCCAAGAGAGTAACAATGGATGAAAAATACAGTCATTGATGTCCTTTGTAAACTCTACCATTGGAAGGTACCCGGGTCAGAGCCACCTCCTAAAGGGTTAAATGCTGGTTAGTTGGTTAATGTGTACAGGTGGTCTACGAACGAATTCCTCACTAACATACAGAGTTTTTATACAGATCTCGAAATGGCATAGCCATTGGAGTTGTGCTAACACTGCAACTTCCTATGGGAGGAGAGGCAATCTCAAATATTATTCTGAGTTTTTCTTCCCACCTGGAAAAGATCGCAGACTGCCAACATCAATCGCACAAGAACCAGTCCCTCTCCACAGAGAGAATACCCAAAATTAACCCTGTCACTAGTTCCAGATGTTTCTTCTTGTTATTAGCAGGCAAAGTTTCACATGTTAGGACTATTATAATGATAAATCAATGACTTCTCAGAAAGCTCAAAATTGTTTCCCATCTGTCTCAAGAACTGTTTGAAGCTCTATGACGCTCTGATTATAGCACAAAGCTGTGTGCTCTGTGATTTCTCCAGAAATCGTAAACCCTTTGAGAATCATGTGCAAACTATGTGCTATTTTGTTTAAATGAAACCTTATAGAGGACATTTGATAACTGTTGACTATCTTGTATTCAGTCCCCTTTTTCTTGGTAATGATATCCCAATTGTCATTTAAGCATCCGCCTCTTCTCCGTACAGTATTAAACTCCAGCTATAGAGGAGGTGGTGGTCTTGGACAGGATGGGGAGGTCTGGTGTTGAAGCTGAGACGAACCAGCATGATCCCCTCAACTCTCTACAGTGATCAGTTGAGTGACAGGCATGTGACCTAAAACGGCCTCATCAAATCAAAGTCCAGAAGGTTTTTTTCCACAGATTAAGGGAAGTAGTATGTATGTTTTTCTCTGTTGGATCTGAATAAAAAATGAGATGTTTATGATCAGCTTAGGAAGAAGAAGACAAAATCTGCTGGTAACAGAGCCAAAGCCAAGGAACTAGACTGAAATGGACTGAGACAGAGCAGACCTTGATCACACTGTTCCAATAGCTAAAAGCAAACCTCACCTGAAAGTGGCCCCACCTCCATGAGCTAATCCTCTTCATTAGTTAAACCAATTCGACATCGCCTTTAACTTCCAACTTAAAGTGTCACAACTGATCCGAGCAGCCAGTAAAAAAAATGGTTTTATAAAAACAAATAGGTGGTAATGGAAAAAAGAAAGGAAGGAGGGAGGGGAAAGGAAGGAGGAAAGGAGAGAAAGAAGGAAAAAAGGAGAGGGAAAGAAGGAAAAAAAGAGAAGGAAAGACAGAAAAAGAAGCACAAGGTCAAAAATAAAAATTTTAAGTGACTAAACACGAACGTGACAAGCCATATTTTTCTTCTTTGTCTAGTAACTACTTTTTTGGTTATTGCTGTTATTAATTAATTAATTAATTAACTTAAGCTACCCCTGTATCATTTCCTGGAAATGACATGGTGATATTCTCAGCTAACGGTAGTTGTGACTGGCAAAGACTGGCCATTGTACTGTATTCCCGTGAAGTGGGAAAATCCCAAGAAATATCAAACTACCAGAAAGAGAAGTTTAGATCTATCACATTTGGACTGAACAGTACCCCCCACAGACCTCCCCAGTGTCTAGTGAGAAACGGAAGTGTGCTGTGGGATTTGATCCACTTTGTAGAGCAGAAGATCTCCAACCAGGCCAAAGCATGATGGTGGCAAACAGCTCAGTCACTCCAACTCATGCTGCCCCCATTGCCTCCTATGGCCAACCCACCTCTGACCTTGTCACCTGCCAGTCTGGCCAATCTCCATAAAACAAAAGAGCCATCTGGAGGGGAAAGCTGGCTCCTGTATGTGGTCATAGAACCACATAGAGCCTTCCCCACCACTGCACAGCACGCCCCACTCAACACAGCAGTGAGAAGAATCTAAAACCACGATGGTCCTCACCTTATCAAATGCTCCTCAGAAACCCTCACAGAACAGTACCCCTACCTTTTTAACAAATGCAAATATTTAAATTTGGAAATTAAATTGCAGCCATAAGACATTAGGCAGTGTTTGAGATTTTAACAAAAATCTAAAATTCTTCCCACAGTACATCACCAATATGGTCAGTCTGCTATTCCTTATTGCTACATAATGCCCAGTTGCTCTGATAATGACAGCCATCTGCAGCCCTAGTTTGGTAGGTGCAAAAAACCTTTTGTTCAATGAATTCACCAAGTTTCCTGAACGCAAATTAAGTGTCCAGCAATGTGTTAGTAGAAATGAAAAGCAAAAAGAAAGGTGCCAGAAGCTAACCTCTTGGGGAGTTTTCATTTGACTGAAAACACTACAACAGACTATGAAAAATTTAAAACATCTCCATGGAGGAAGAGGAGACTAACAAGGCTACAAGGGATTGCAAATGTTTGAGTTAAGAAAATTCTAGAAAATTCTAGAAAAACATCCTGCTGAGAGGGGTTAATCTGAGAATCCTCATGAAGGAGGCAAACTCTTCTTGATTCTAGAAGGCAGAAAGGTTTAGGTGGAAAAGACAAGACTAGCACTTGTGAAGAGGAAACAAACTTTTCAAAGAGGTCCCTCTCTTACTCAGCATTGTAGCTCCAGGAGCTAGTGCAGTGTCTGCTACCTAACTAGACATTCAATAAATGGTTAGTGAATAAATGACCAACACTCAACAGCATTTGTTGAATAAATAATAAGTAAATAAGTACATAAATAAGTTCTATTGACCAGCACATACTTAGAATTCACCTGCAGTGTTGCCAGGAAATCCAGGCACTAGTTCATAGGATGTACAGGGATTGGGGAGGGGTGTTGGTGAAGCTGGCTTTATGCTGAGAAACTAGAGTTTGACCTGCCAAGTAAAAAGGCAAAGCAATAACTTGAAAATAGCATGGGGGTGTAACATGGGAGGATGGGAGAGGTCACAATGTGGCAACAGGTGCCACCCACTGTGTAACTCCCAGGGCTCCCCTGACTTGCTGTTTTGCTTTCTGCCAGAACAGCTGATGTTGTTGGACAGAGCCCCCGTGGTATTTACACCAGAGGAGACCATCTGGAAACGCAATCAGAGACCTGAGCCTCAGAGGATTATTGGACCCAGCCGAGCATGAAAGGAAGATTTGTGCCCAGAGCTCTTTGGATCTGCCATGACCTTAGCTCCACACAGCTATAAGTTTGACCCTTTAATGTAACTAAATCAACTATAGTTACTTTTGCAGGCGCCAGCTCAGTCAATTGTCATCAAAGAGCAGGAACTCTATCGAAGCAGGTAATAGAACAGCAAAAAGTAATAGTTATTTCACAAAGACAAATGCCCATCATGATTGCCTACAGTAGGTTTTGTCATAGACATTTTATAGGACAAACAGGTGTGGTATATAATGTCATAAATACACATCATCGTATACAATGTGAGTCTTCCAAAATATGTCAATTCATACAAACTTTGGACTTTCCTGGCTTTATCAACTCTATAATAAAACGTGGCAGAAGCAGCCTTCCTAAGGCTCAAATCATTCAATGCTTAAACTATTGTGTATTCTTCACTTTTTTAGAATTCAATTTCCTGCTGGCCACAGATAGATTCTTTTGAGACATACCCTCATTTCTTTTAAAGCTTCAACTAAGAAGTAATTTAACTGGCTGGATCCTACGGATATAAAACTGGGTTCCTCAATGTGCTAAAATGTAGACCAGCTCATATAGAAAGGTTCCTGTGTAGATGACCATGAATACTGTCAGTCTCTTCCAGAATGGTTGCACAATTGCTTTTAATGAAGTAATGAAAGCCACCCTTTCTAAAGCAAGCAATCAAATAAAATGGAGAAATAAAAGAGGAGGAGAAATAAAAGAAAAACTGGATGCAGAAATAATTTATCTTTTTGTTGAGTGAAATCTGCCTCAGAAGACTATCCAAGTGCTTACCAGAGAAAACTTATTTATGAGAGCTGGCCTTCAAATACTTTCTTGATAGTTCGTCATCTACAAATTATGCTACAGAAACTCAGCCTTTCATTTAAAGAATTTTAAAATAAAATTAACACCTGCTGTGTTTATTTTGTCTAACTGATTATGCAAAAGTCTTACTATTATTCGCTCATTAGAATTCATTCCAAATTCCACATTATGTTGTAGAGAAAGAAGAGGATCACCCCTCAGAGAAGAAAAATAAAGGCTTCATTCTCCCAATGACTGTGGAAGATCACGTGCAAAGTCTTACTCAAATGGCCAATGCTGTTCCATAACAAACACCTTGCGTAATTGTAGCAGTTAGAACTAAGCCTGCCCAAATTTCAAGGGAAACTATCCTACGTTTCTTATTCACTTATTTTCAAGTAAAATATTCATAACACTAAAAACATTTTATCTACTGTACAGCAGTGCTTGCTTTGTTAGCAAGATAGTTAAGTCACAAAACCAATTCGTTCCGTCGAAAATGGAGATTCCACCTTCTTTTGTGATACTCTGAACCAGAAAAACAAAAATACATTTCCAGCAAATAGCAAGTCCTTAGTCCAATGGCTTCCATGGACCTTTAGTTCAATTTCTCCTAGTTTCTTAGGTCACTGTCTGTCAAAGCCCAGTGAACAATTTTCCTTCCAATGGGTTTCTAAAATTATCCTATTAAGAATTTGGATCAGTTGAGATTAGGTTTAGCATCATATGACTACAACAAAAGTAACGAACATAATATAACCATGTTTCTCTCTCATATAAAACAAATCCAGAAAGAGGTGGTCTAGAGCTATAGTTGGATCTGCAGGTCATCAGG
>CAUYRB010030798.1:0-28919 GCA_963574695.1 Propithecus perrieri | reverse complement strand
TTTTCTAAAATATGTGTCAAAGATTGTCCAAATGAAAGTGAAGATCAATATTCAGTTATGAAATTTCATTATCTAAAGAACTAACCTGGCTAATTTGCTTAACTGTAGTAATCACTTCACTATGTGTGTGTGTGTGTGTGTCAAAACATCATGTTTGTATGTCTTTAATATATACAATTAAAAAAGAAACAAAAAGAAAAAATAACTTTATCTTTCAGGTCTGTCCTCTTCCTTATGTTTGTGTCATCTAGTGGGATCTCAATTATTTAAATCCCAAACCACAGGCAGCAGATATATTTCAATCCTTAAAAAAAAATCAATTATAAATTTTAAGAATATAGGGTAGGACATATATTTTGGGGGATTTTATGCCCACAAACTCCTACTTAATTACTAAAAATATCTAATCTTTGCATTTTGGATAATTAGCAAATAAAATATCAAATTTTATGAAATTAAAATCAGGCCATATTTTACAAAAAGCTTGATTTTTAAATTTATTTTACTCAGTTATTGCAGTTCTCATGGGTGGATGAGACATTATACTATTAGATATTATTGGCTGTACTCAGTAATAGTTCCCCTTTCCAAAATATCACTATCTTTAGCCTAAAATCCCCAATGCTATGCACATAAGATATCTAGCGAATAGCTAAGAAATTATCAAACATAATTAAAATGATAGTATTAAAAAGTACCTAACACACTGTCCGGAGACAGGATCATATATTTTTTTCTGTTTTAAAGAGGAATGGTTAGAAGAGAAACAATGCTGGTTTATAACAGTGGCTAGAACTTAGGTTAAGTGTAGGGTTTATTCTGAGAATTTATTATATATTTCTCATTGGAAGTTTTGGCAAAGGCCACATGACTTGTATTTTCTCCTCCTTATATTTTCTCTGAGGTTAAGAAGTTCAAATTAAACCCTTTTTAACACATGCGCTTACTCTTTATATGAAATAGTGTTATTTCGAACTCACGTACAGAGTTTGAATAACAGCTTTCTGACATTCTGAAACAGCAACACTGTCCTTTAGTTTACAGGTCATTTATCTAGAATACAATTATTAAATTTTGAAAGACTAAAGAATCACACAACTTACGGCATCTTCGTGTTAAGGAAGAATTGAGAGATCTTCTTCTCTTCTCCCGTTTAAATATTTCAACATGTTATATATTCTAAAAGGATCTTCCATTAGATAGATAGTTTTCAGTGGATAATATAATAGTACCTAGGTCACAGAGTAGATTGTTGTACATTTTAAATGGACTGATGCATATAAAACTCTAAAAAATACCCATAATAAATAATTATTTAATGGATATAAACTGTAATAACACTATCAATGATCATAATGACAATGAGTTTTGGAGCAGAGAGCTAAGTCATACCATTTAAATCTATGGAAAATGCATAAGACTCAGAGATACACTCTGAGTTTATGGAAAAAAGATTAAAACAATAATGGCTAACGCCAATAGTAACCCCTATTCTATGAGAACATTAATTGCATTGAAAAAAGAAAAAAAGAATATCATAGGGACTAGCTACTTCATTTTTGGATGATTATGAGGCTGCTTTGATTGTTTCTTATCAGTTTATTTGCACAGAAATCTGTTCTGGAGCAAGCTTGTCACATCATGCTAGAGAAGTTCACTGACGTGAATTCTGAGATATCCAGCACAGCTTGAGGACAGTGAAAATGTGGGCTAGACAAGCATGTGCTTTCTTTCCTTCAACAAGTTAGAAAGTCTATTTTCTACTATTTTCTCTTCTGTTTTAGCAAATCATTTGAAGTTTATCTTCGAGTTATTTGCAGGGTGCCTATTTGGTTAGTGCGTTTGTATGTATTTGGTTGGTTGGTTTGTTGGCTCTTTTTGGAAAAAGTTTGTTTGCTTATTTGCCACTTGCCAAAAATATTTGCAGTGATCAAATGACAAAAGAGAAAGAAAGGAGAAATGGCATTAACATTAAAAAATGCATTCTTTAGGACTGGAAATTTGTGGAGTACATATTGAATTTCACTTATGCTTCTCAAGAAAAAGTAATACTGGCAATCTAATTTACTTTAACTCCTTAAACTTTCAACACTAAGGAAGACAGGTAGAATCAGTTACTATTTCTTTTTGATTTCTAAACCAAGGACTATACTCAAAGAAATATGCGTAGAGGACAGAAGGAAGAAAATATCACTCAAAAGAAAAGGCTGCATTTGAAAGGTGTTAATACCTAAATAGATTTTAAAATACCCAAGTGAATAAAAATCATTCCTTCTGATCCTTTTGGCATTAAGAGAGAAAATGTACATGAATTTACTCTGTTAAGTGAAGAACCCAAAGGAGTTTTAGCTTTTTTAAAAAATTCAGTTATCAAATTGCAAACAGTGGATCTAGCACCTTTTTTATTTTCCTGGATAGAACTTGAGTCCATCCTCCAAAGTGAGGTATCACAACAATGGAAGAATAGGCACCACGCGCCATCAAATTGGCACTGACTGATCAACACTAAGGTGCTCACACAGTAGTAATATTCTTTGGGGGTAAGGGGGTTAGGGGTGGGTAAACTCACAACTAATGGACATGGTGAGCATTGTAGCGGAGGAAGGGCATGTCTCAAATCATAGTTGGGATGTGGCAAAGTCATAACATGTAACCAAAATGTTTGTACCCCCATAATTTCCTGAAATAAAAAAAAAAGGAAAAAAAATTACAAACAGTGACCATGAGGTAGGCATCAAAGTGTGTATAAATGTGAGTGTAGACACAGGTTTTAACCTCTTTAACTAAACACCTATGTGGCTTGTGGTAAGTTAATTCAACTTTCTGGTACTCTTATTCTTCACATAGAAAATGGAGATAACGTCACAGAATATTGTTTAATATTTAATTAAATACCACATGTAGCCTGACATATATTAGAAATAGTAGAAGCTGGTCAATTAATGATAGTCACATACAACTCATACCTCACAATCAAGAAGATTCAGGAGGAGAAATAATTAAACAAAAATTGACTGATGATAATCTAAAACATGTCTACTGATAACACTTCTATAACTCTATTGACAAAGGCTAAACTCATCTTGGATTGTTTTACTTACGTAAGCCAACATATCTCATATCTTTCCTTTTCTTGCCAGTTTCAAAGGTTTGTATGATGTCATGTACCAAGTTAAAAAAAAAAACACAAAAAACAAACAAAAGAACTTGTGAATAAAACTTTATTATGAGATTTCAGTTATGCCACTGAGGCTATAAAAACAGAGTTGGAAAAATACCGACACTAAGTCAAACCCCCATTAACTTCATGCTTCTTGTTATATCATTTATTGTGTCTGTGATTGAATATTTCCATCAGAGAGAATTTGATGCCTCCTAAAGAAGCATCTCCTCTGATAATTTTATTTCCCTCTGATAATTTTATTTCCCTTCCTTATTTCCTTCCTAGTCTACTTCAGAAAAAATTCATTTGGTAAATATTATTTAGGTACATCCAAAGTGTCAGCTACCATTCTAGGCTCTAAAATGTTTTGAACATCACTAATTCAGTCTCTATTTCACCAAACGGAGACTCTACTGAAGCAAACACAAATTTACATTGCTTAAACATATACTGAGTATTGAGAGACAAGTACTTATTTCATTCCTACTGAAAGTCCATTAAATAGTTGAAAATATTCATCAATATTTCCTGAAAATTTATGGATTTAAGTGGTAAATATAGAAAATATTTTTGTTTACACATTTATTTAAGATTGGGATTCATCATCTTAGAATTCATAAAAAATAGGGAAGATGTTAATTTAAATATTCCATTAAAATATAGTGAGTTAAAAAAATCTTATCAGAATTTTTAGAGTCATCAGGTATCAGAGCTATTAGAGTAGAAGATACTTTAAAGAGATTTTTCTATTTAAAACATCTAAAAATACTTATATTTCTCAGAGCAGATACCAATAAAGCCACAGCAGGTGTGATTGTTATGAACCATAATTTCTTAACATCACTATAATGATCTATATAACTGATAGTGTTTATAAACCATCATGTAATCATAGGTAGAATATGATTCCATAGGAAATTCTTTTATAGAAATCTCCATTGAGTTGCATAAAATTTGTACAAGATACAGCAATGCTATTACAAAACATATTCTTATTATATTACAGTCATATTCTTCAGAATGCCTATGAAAGCTATGAAATGCAAAATTCTCATTTTTCAATGAAAAATTGTTCTTTTTCTGGATTATCCAATGACTCTTTTCCTCCTCTTATTTCCCACCTAGAAAATTATGGCTAAGCAGTTTAACTTTTTATCAGAGGGGATAGAGGAGGGACATAATTTTAATTTACTGGTTTTATCCTTTGTGACAGAATAATGTTACATTGATTTATAATTTGTGTGGCTGTTTTAATTTTTTTTGTCCTTGCACTGAAAATGAAGGTTGATTGGTCTTTGCCTCAACTACTGCTGCTTAAAATAAATAACTTTAGAAAACACAGCTTGGAAAAATATTTTACAAATTTTTTATATCCTTAATATGGCATTTAAGATTTTTAAACTTTGCCTTTGGTTAATACCCTGCTTATCTTTCTGCCCAAATTCTGCAAACACTTCAGGTCCTCTGTTATTCTCCATGATTTCTTTCCAAATTAGATTATCTCATAGTTTTATCGCTATCTTCCAAACATCTAAAATTACTACTAATATGTGCAATTAACTTGACGACTAACAAGTCAGTGGCACTTGACACTCATTTTGTAGTTTTGAAATATAGTTTAGCCATATTATGTAATCCAACCACATTGTCATTTATGCCTTATTTTCCTTGTTAGGTATGGTGCCTAAGAACAAGGACAGGCTTTATTTATTTCTATTTCTCTAAATCACTAGACTAGTACCAAGTGTATAGTTAGGCTTCAAAACTATTGACTGATTAAAATATTCATTCAATTAATTATACTTCTATAAAAGACAAATTACTATATAGGCAAAGTATCAGCTTCACAATGTAAATTCCTTGGGTTAAGTTTCCTTTTTCATATCATGTAGAGTTTAAAATAGATTCTATTTAAGATATCCTTAACCTCTCTTACTCTATTATTTTATGCATTTTTAATAATAACTCATATAGTTATATACTTCTAAGACAAAAGGAAGAGAAAAAAACTACTGGTAGAACTTGCCACCCTACTAAATTGGCCTCAACAAAGTGTTTTTAGAAGTTCTATGTAGTTTTGATCAACTTGATATTTGAGGGCCATTATAATGGGTACAAATTATACCCAAAAAAGACAACCAAAACTTTACATTAGCTACTCTTAAGTAGAATTTGTTGATATAAAATAAAAAGGGTTTTAACCAGTTGTAAATTGCTATTGTCTTTATTATTTGTCAATGATAATAATAGTATAGATTAGACAATTTACATTGTTTTTAAAATTGTTTTTTAAAAAGTTGTTTTATTCAAAAATTCCTCATTTCAATGGTTAGAGAGATGTCCACACAGGATAATATGAGACAAATGTTATTATACTCCACTCATACTGATAACATTATTGTTTCACAGCAGCTAAAAGAAAAAAAATGCGCAAACATCACCAATCATCTTTATTTCCTGCCAATGTGTTCAATGTTCTGATTGTGCCAATAAAAAGATAAAGTAGCTTAGTCATTGATTTGTAACTTATGTGGCTGTTTTAATTTTTTTTACACCCTCTCCATATGCCACCAGATGGGCTTGCTGATCACACAACATCCATCAAAAGAAAACCTCTAGATATGATGCAGGGCTATGAAGCCAGGCAAGCTCTGTCCAATTGTGTACTTGAGTCTGATTACAAGTATGAACAGTAGAGCCTGTATAGAAACAGCAGGGCAATGTTTTACAAAATGGCACTCCTTGAACCTTCTTAATTTAACAAAAAGGCAATCTGTCACTTTCTCTTGAGGATATATTTATACATGGGTTTTAACTTACATAACTGGCAGTCAATAGTGGTAATTGCCTTCTCTTACTCAGATGGGTTGTTTTTAAATGGCTATATACTATTTTAAACCTCAGTGTGTAGTCAATACAGCACTCGGGTGGCATATTCTAACATAAATAATATGTCAAGTATATGGATATAAGCACATAAATATAGGCGCAGTCTGAACTGCCTACAGACAGAATTCTTCAGGGGTGAGTTTGTATATATGTATTTTCTTGTGCACATTTAAGGTCACAATGCACAGCTGAGCGAACAAATGTGGAAAGCACTCTACAGCTAATTCAATAGGGCTCCATTAAATGTTAGCATCATCTGTGCATTGGATCAATTACATAGCTAAGCCCAATATCTTACTGGCTTGTAAGAAGGCGTTTTTTATAGCCCCTCAGGGTTTACTTCAGGAAATTCAGATGACTCTCAAAGGATAATCACAAAGAGATGGACACAATCGGGCATGAACATAAATTCCATATTCGAGAGTAAATTGGACATATGATGCTGTTTATTCCTAAGTAATACACTGTGCATTTTCTTAAAAACAAAACAAAACAAAACAAGGACATTCTTGTATAAAACCACACATTTACCAAAGCAAAAAATTTGATAATAGGTGTTATCCATAATCCATATCTAATCTGATCAATTGTCCCAAAAATGTTTTTTAGAGGTTTTATTCTCTCTCTAGCAACTAAATGCAATTCTCTCTCATGCATTTAGTTGCTGTATCTCTTTAGTACTTTTAATTTGGAAACTTCTCAGCCTTTTTTTTTTTTTTTTAATTTTTAAGCTTTCTTGACTTCAACATTTTGAAAAGTAGAATATCCTCCATTTTATATTTTTTGGATATTTTCTCAGGATTAGATCAAGTTATGCATTTTAGGAAGAAATACCACAGATTTACTATTGTATTATTCTCAGTGTTTGCTATTAATACTGATCACTTGGTTAAGGTAGTGTTCCTCAGGTTTCTTCACCACAAATTTATTACTTTTCCTCTTGTAACTATTAAGTATTTTGGAGTAAATTTTTTGAGATTATGTAGATATGCTTTTAAAGATAAAATTATTATTAATTTTAATATCTATTGATGATTTTCTAACTCCATCATTTCATTTATATTTTTAAGTTGTGATTTGAATATAAGGACGGGCTTTCCCTTCTATTGCATTTCTATATTTATTTATTCTTTAATTTGTTAATACCAGTATAAAATCATATTGTCTTTTGATATTCATCCCATTATAATCCATTATTATCATTGTTTTTATGTTCACAAATTTCTCCAGATTTCACCTGTGAGAGCCCCTTTGAGACAGCAACTTTGCCCTTTTGATTTGTTCCTATCATTCTTTGAGCAATTTTAGGTGCAATAAGATTAAGATAATTTCAGAATTATCACGTACTTTCCCTATCTCAGTATTGAATTTTGCCTTTTTTTCAAGGAGCATTGGTTCCTTTAAACGGAAAATGAGATTTTCATAGTAAGATCTAAGTATTAGAAATGTTCTTTGCTGTTAGAGAGAGTGTCATTGCCTCAAGGTCCTCAAGTTGAATGGAGCTAAGAAATACAGATATTAAAAATATACCAATTTCTTATATTTGGACATTCATTGTCTCTTTGCCTCTTCCTATCCCTGTTCTGTCTCCCTCTCCCTCTCTCCTATCTCCTTTCCTCCAATATAATCAAACACTGCAAGGTGTACTCTAGTCTTCTCCCTTTTGTTTTGTTCAACTTTATTTTCCAGCAGTGAGAGACCTGACTCCCAGATTGTCAGTATATTTTTTTTAATATTGTATTAAATTTAGTTAACTGACAGTTAAATCAAGTCCCATTCATAATTATATTTTGTGTTTGTTTTTCACATCCTAAGTCATGCTCTCTGATATATTTTATTAAATATTAATAAAGTAATCTTCTTTTCAATATTCATATTGTAAAAACATAAAATAAACTTAAAAATAATTTTAGACTTCTAATGTTTTTCATGTATTTATTTAAGATGAATATAAATACATGCCCAAATCATAAATATATATCATTTTCATGTACTAAACCCACCTCATATAATCAATACACAAAAAGGCATAGTATTATCCTAACTCCAGAAAACCTCTCCCTCCCCTCATTGGTATTTTCATAATGTAATAACATCCTCAGTTTAATAATTTACTTATTCCTTAGAACTATATGACAACTGAATTACACAGTATGAATTATTTTGTGTCTGGATTTTTGCTAAAAGTCCTATTTGTGATATTTATCCATGATGCCGCATATGGCAAGCTCATTTGTGCTCCTGGTGGTATAGTGTAACATTGTATATATTTATCACAGTGCTAACCCATCCTAAATTTGATGAGCATTTTTTAAAATTGGAGCTATCATGTAAAGTGGTGCTAAAAAAATTCTCATACATGGTCTTGATGAATAGTGTACACATTTCTCTTAGGTAAATGCCTAGAAGTGGAATAGCTAATTCATAGAATGTTGCATGTTCAGTGCTAGCAGATAGTTGCAAAGATGTTCTTGGAAGATTCAATTTAAACTGCCACTAGGAGTGTAGGAGATTTCCAGTTGCTCCATATGTACACTAACATTTGGTATTGTCTGTGTTTCATTATACCTATTTATTTATTTTTTTTTTGGTGTGCAATTGTATTGCATTATAATTTTAAATTGCATTTTTCTGATGAACAATGATTTTAAACAGATTTTTATAAGTTTATTAACAATTTTATATCTTTTTAAAAATAATGTATAAATTCAAACCATTTGCTCATAATATCTATTGCATAGTTAGTGTTTTTCTTACTGTTTGAAGTTTTTTATATATTCCAGATATAAGTTCTTTGTCAAATATACACATTAAAAATATTATATCTTCTGCCAATGTGTGCCTTAACTTTTGACCCTAAATGGTGTTTTATGAAGAATAAAAATTATTAATTTTAATGTGGTAAAATTCACAATTTTATAGTAATTTTTTACCTTGTTAGAAACATTTTATTATGTCATATTTCACATTTAGCTCTAGAATACAATTAAAGTTTATTTTTGTGTGTGGTATGAAGTAGGATGGAATGTATTTTTCCTACACGGATACCTAATTGACTCTGTGGTATTTATTAAAACAATCATCTTTTCTCTACAACACTGCCATGCCATTTATGGCTTAAATCAAGTGAGGATATATGCTTGGGTCTGTTTCTGGAAACTATTATAATCTAATAATCCACTGTTTTTCTTTATTTTTCCCTCTCACATCTATACTAACCACGTTAATGTAACTTTATAAAAGTCCTGGTATCTGTTAATATAAGTCTTTTACTTTGTTCTTTAAGAGTGGTTGGTTAGGCCGGGCGCGGTGGCTCACGCCTGTAATCCTAGCTCTCTGGGAGGGCGAGGCAGGCGGATTGTTTGAGCTCAGGAGTTCGAAACCAGCCTGAGCAAGAGTGAGACCCCGTCTCTACTAAAAATAGAAAGAAATTAATTGGACAACTAAAAATATATAGAAAAAATTAGCCGAGCATGTTGGCATATACCTGTAGTCCCAGCTACTCGGGAGGCTGAGGCAGTAGGATTGCTTGAGCCCAGGAGTTTGAGGTTGCTGTGAGCTAGGCTGACGCCATGGCACTCACTCTAGCCCAGACAAAAGAGTGAGACTCTGTCTCAAAAAAAAAAAAAAAAAAAGAAAGAGTGGTTGGTTATATATAAGCATTACGTCTGAATGAAAATTTTTGAATCACCTTTTCTATTTCAAAACTTTTTCTAGAATTATTATTATTATGGCTGCATTGATTTTATATGTCAGTTTTGGTGGAATTGATAGCTTTAGAATATTGTGTTCCTTTTTATGAGTGTGGCATAGTCTTATATTTTTGGTTTGTCTTTAATTTATCACAATAATATTAATGATGTTATTTTGTACAGAACAGAAATTTGTACTGTTTTTCTTAAATTTATTCTTAAATAGTAGAATGTTTTAGGCTTGTGTGAATACTATTTTTATTTCATTTTTTGTTTGTTGCTGTTACATGTAAAAATAGTTTAGTTTTTAGTCTGATCTTTCCAGGAAAATTACATATTTATATTAATAGTTTGTAGAATCTTCACAATATATCAGTATACCATTTTTATATAATGACATTTATATTTTTTCCCAATTTATTTACATTTTCTTGTCTTATTGCATTGGCTAGAAACTTCAGTTTGATATTGAATAGAAATGGTGATAGCATTCTTGTCCTTGTCCTGATCTCATGGAGGAAATTTTAAATATTTTAGCATTGTTTGATGCTTGTTATAGTATATTTTTTTCTGCAGAAATTATTTATCAAGATTTAAAGTCCTGTTTTATTTCTGCTTTTCTTAGAACTTACAATATAGCTGTGCCTTAATATTTGTTGGGGATTGGTTTCAGAAACTCCCACAGATATCAAAATCCATGGATGCTCAAGTCTTTCATATATAGTGCTACAATATTTGCATACAACCTATTCATATCATCCTGTATACCTTAAATCATTTCTAGATTACTTACAATACCTAAAACAATGTAAATGCTATGTAAATCGTTGTAAGTAGCTGTTGTACTCTATTGGTTTTTATATGAGTTAGTTTTTCTTGTTGTATTGTTATTTTTTTCCAAATATTTTCAATTTGCAGTTGGTTGAATCTGTGGATGTGGGTTCCACAGATAAAGAGAGCCAACTGTGTATATTTTGAATTATGTATTAGTTTTTTTTTATTGCTGCATAAAGCATTACCACAAACTTAATGACTTCAAACAACAACCATTCATTAGCTCACAACTGTGTAGGTCAGAGATTTGCCAGAGTGTGTCTTGGTTCTCTTCCCAGAGTATTGCAAGGCTGAAATTAAAGAGCTGGCTGGACTGAATTTTTGTCTGGAAAGTTTAGGGAAAAAATTTGCACCATCTTGAAGCCAGTAATGTCCCATTGAATACTTCTAATGATTTAGATCTTTAATTTTTCTTATTTCTGACCTCTAAAATTTTCTGTAGTAAATTACAGTGATTGATTTTTGAAGGTTAAACTAACATTGTGTTCCCAGGATAAACACAACATTGTTTTCATATGTTATCCTTTGCATTTGTTTCTAGATTTGATTTGCTAAAATTTTTGTTGAAGTTTTTTGCATCAGTCCTCATGAAAGAAACTGTCTTAAGCTTTTTCTTATTTACAAAGTTTTTTTTTCGGCTTACAAAATCAAGGAAATGCTAGTTACATCACTTCAGTTTTTGGATTCTTAATTCTTTTTTTTTCTATTTTCTCAGACATTTGGAGTAAGATTGACATTACAGTCAGCTGTCACTTACTGACTGGAATATGTTTTAAGAAAGGCATCCTTAGGATATGTCTTCATTGTGCAACCATCACAGAATGTACTTACACAAACCTCGATGGCATAGCCTGCTACATACCTAGGTTATATGGTGTAGCCTATTGAACCTAGGCTACAATCTCATGTAGCATGTTACCATATTGAATACTGTAGGCAATTATAATACAACAGTATTTGTATATATAAACATGTTTCAGCATAGAACAGGTATGGTAAAAACATGGTATTATAATTTTATGGGATCACTGTCATATATGCCATCTGCATTGAATGAAATGTCATTATATGATGCATAACCATATTTCATACTGAAAATTTTGGAAGAATTTACTGAAAAGATCATATAAATATAAGAATTTCTCTTAGTGGATAATTATAGACCCATTTCTAAAATGTATATAGAACAATTGCACATTTTTTCTATTTTTAGAATTTCTTTCTCTCTCGTCCCGAAATCTTTTTCTTTTAATTTTTGTTTCAAATTTATTTAATAGTAAAATTTGCTGTACTTTAAATATTCCATTTTATTTAAATCTTCTAAAATATTAGTTTATGACTATGTTTTTGCTTTTATATTAATTTGTATTCTCCACACAAAGGGAACAAATAAGATATATAAATATAAATAATAAATATCTACATTTACATTTGTATCTGTTTATATCAATTTTATCTATCAAGAGCTTTATTTTAAGGAATTGGTCACACAGTTCTGAGTGTAGATAAATCAGAAGTCTGTGGGACCGATCATGAGGCTGGAGATTTAGGAAAGGTTGATGCTGCACTCTAAAGTCCCATCAGTTCAGAAAAGGCCAGCAAGCCAAGATCTCAAGCAGAATTTCTATGTTGCAGTCACAAGCAGACTTGCTTTGTCTTCAGGAATCCTCAGTTTTGCTCTTAAGACCCTCAGCTAATTGGATGAGGCCACCTACATGGCAGGTACTCTGCTTTACTTAAAGTTTCAAATCAATTGACCTTATGATAGGGAAATTAATTGGGTAAGCTTAATCTAATCTTATGAACTTTTAAAATCAAGTTTTTAATAATATTTTAAATGTATTTTATCATTTTTTCTCTCTGATTACCAGGTAGGAAATTTTATGTTAATTTTTTATTTATAATTCACTAAATTACTCTTCTCTGCTATGTCTAATATTCTGTTTAATTCACATACTTAGTTGTAAATTTCAGTTAATATATTCTTTTTTAGTTTGAAGATTTCTACTTTATTTAATATAAATTCCAGTATCTGGTGGAATTTTCATCTTTTCTTCCCTTTTCTCCGTATTTTTCTCTATGTATCTCCAATATCTCTATTTCATGCTGTTCTCTTTCTGTTTTCTTTTTTTTCTTTCTTTTTTTTTTTTTTTTTAGAATTCTGCCTGGTAATTTTTTCTTTAATATTTGACATTGTGTTTAAAAAGCTGTAAAGTATACGGATGGTGTTCTCTACCTATAGAGTAAGTTCGCCTTTTCTTCTTATAGGTGTTACCAATAGAGGAGGCTACACGTATATGGGGGCAAATAGTCTATAGGAAATCTCGGTACCTTCCTCTCAATTTTTCTGTGAACTTAAAACTGCTCTAAAAAATAAACTCTTAATACAAAGGAACGTGAACAGATTACATTAATCAGGGAGGGAACCAATTGAAAGATGGTTTGTATTTGGATCCTTGGGGTACTTCGTGAAGCTAGCCAACTGCTCACACACAAGCCCTGGACTCTAATCATAATCTTTGCTCATTTATCTTCCCAGCACTGCCACACAGTCAAAATATCTGCTCTGATTTTCATATGCAGTTTGACTGATTTCTTGGCTTTCTTCTTTGTACAGTTTTATAATTCAAGAAATATCCTGGGGTGGGAAGGTATTCATCAGACAATTGGATCTAGTTTACAGTTCTCTGTTCTTATTTGGAAGCTGACACTAAAGCTTTCCATATTTTTCTGGGGAAGGAGCCTATTAATATCTCTGTTGATTTCTCTGTTTGTTAGTACAGGCCTTTTGATCTTTTGCCAGGTATCTTCAAGGGTTTCCCTGGCACTTAGACCTGGCCAGTGCTCTAAAACAAAAAACAGTTGTTTAATATCTCCTAGTATACCATCAGTGTGTTTACATTCCTTCATCAATTGTTTTCTTCCTCATGCTATTGCTTACTTGACAATTCTCTAAGTTTTTTAAAAAACTATTTGCTTTTTAAAGGTGTTCTCCATCTATTGCATTGTTCTCCACATTTGTCTACTGAAAACTACTCATTTGCATTGAGATGCAGATGCCTGAAAGCCTGATTCTGCATAAAACATACATGAAAATGAATAAATGTATTCATCGTACAGTTCAATGACATTGAATAGGTCTTTAAATATTACCTTTATTGCTTCCTGTAACGTGGAAAACTCACAAGGTGTTCATGGCACAAGTGGAGAAAGTTTTTTCACACAAATATTAGGATAGAAAGAAGGAAAAGTTTATTTTACTTTTTCCAGACTGAAAAAGGACCAGAACAGAAGTGAAAGAGGGAGAGTGCTGGCGTAGAAAACCAGCTACTCAGGCTTTTTATTTAGGGATTGTAAAGGGGGTGAAGAAGATTTATGGTTGTAGCGAAATTAGCAAAGTACAGCTGTGAAACTGCTGTATCTGTTTCTTCTCTTTTTCTTAGTGGCTAACAGAAGTGACTAACAGATGTCAAAAGTTGGCTTCTCTACGTTTCCTTGGAGACAGGCTTATCACTGGGGATGTGATCTTGTCTGTGATTTTGCCTTTGAGATATGGTTTTGGGCAGGACCTGAGGCCTGAAGCTCGCGCCCGACTCACTGCTCAAGCTGTAAAAGAGAATTCTCAAAAGTAGTTTAATCTATAATCTATAGAATGTAAAAGGGAAAGATTTACATGTCCTTTTTGTCTGCTTAGCTCTTTTCAGATGTTGTGAAGACAGAACCCCACACTGTACCCGTTAACAAGAGAGAGCTCATCTGATTGATCTTAGCCGTTACTGAGAGACCGTGGGATAGATAATTTTTTCCTTGTTAGCAAGGCCGTCCTATCACTGACATAAAAATAGAAATAAAAAGTCAACCATCTAAAATTAATAATATCCTTATAAAAAATGTGTTTTTAATTTGAGATTCTTAGTCTACATCCTTAAAATTGGACCTTGTAGGCTAAGACTTTTCAAAACTCCTTATTTTGTCTTTAAAAAAAATGAATAACCTGGGAAGGTCTCATAAGAGATTTTTCTAGCAGCAGTAAAAAAAAAAATATGTCTCGAAAAAGGAAGTCTAAAGAAATGAATAGTTAAGTGTCGATATAGAAAACTGTTTAATTGGGGCTATTTGTCCATTATTAATTCAAATTTATCCTAGTTAAATTTTGTTCCTGAAAATAAATTATATTTTTTCTAATTTTAAAACATACAATGTTGTCGCTTACTCCAATTTAATGTTTTCAGTTTTTACAATGAAATCACAGAATTATATTATTTAACTGCCATGTTTATAAAATTAGGAGTATATGATCTTCATTTTAAAAAATCAACAATAAAATGGAAAAAAATGCCTTGTCTTCTTTGTCAAAGTTTTACTTTTTCCTCCCAATTAAAAAGATAATTTATAGTTTGCACATGGTTGGAATTTTGGGGGCTTGATTCTATGTGAATCATTTTGTAATTCAACTATGTAATCTATTATTAAATCAAGAAAGGGCCCCTATAGTTAAAAAAATTGGTTGCTAGCTCATCACTTTTCTTTTTTTAGTGTACACTTAAAGAAAGGCATACAATTTGTATTATTTACAAATGTTATAGAGTCTTGAAGTTCTTCCTTCCAAAAAATTAAATATTAAAAAAATATTTGCTATTTGCAAACAAGTAATATTTTAAAATTATCTGTGCATCCATAGGGAGTATCATAATGTCTGCAATGTATATGGAGTATTTCTTTTTGTAGTTTTTATCTTACTAAGGCACTTAGTAAATAGTAAATGCTACAAAAAGAAATTGAGTAAGGGAAAAATTATAAGCAGATTTTTCAGGAATGGTTGAGCTACGGAAGCAATCTTTAAGCAGGGCTTTATAGAATGTGTAGCTTTTAAGATCTACCAGTAAAAAGTCGATGAAGCAAAGACAGACATAGGAAAGAACACTGGTGTCTAAGCGTAGTGTGAGTAATTTAATTTAATATAAATGTTAAAGATAAGTAAAAGAGTATTGTTAGAGAGAACTAGAAAAAAATGGAATGAGATCAGATTATGGAAGGTCCTCACTGCCAGACGAAGGGGGATAATTCAGGATGTAGAAAAGAAGCAATAGGAAATTAGCAGTTGAGAGTGTAATTATGAAGGCATTGAAAATAGGTAGACGTGTTATATAAGACAGAAAGTTGCTGAGTGTCAGACTAGGTTTTACCAATTGGGAAATTATATATACTAAAGATAAGTGGTTATAAGATCATGAGAACTTAAAGCTTAAAATATAATAAGTAATCTTGAATTAATTTGAGAACTAATTGAGTATAAGAAGACAGAGAGTGAGGGTTCAAAGATTAAGATTTTAAACTTATCTTTCTGGAAAAAACAATATAGAGATATAGTCATAAATGGGAGAGTAAGAATAATCTAATTTTGACCAGTTAATGAAGGAAATAGGTAAGATGATGGACCTCCTGCAAAATTAGCTTGGATCATCTAGCAGGATATGGAAATAGAAATGTTTACTCATCCTTTGCTCATTCAGCAGAGATTCATGAGATCGGAGAAGTCATACTCATACTCTAATTCTGACACATGGCTGGGTACTATAGTTTGAAATTCCGAGAAGAGAAAAAGTATGAAGAAAGGAGCAAGGAAGAAATATCTATTCCTGTGAGAGAAGATTTGATAGAATAGGTGAAGAAGAGGGATAATTTAGATTACAGAGTGAGAAAAAATAAGGTCATTTTTTTTAATTTTAAAAAAGGAACCTCAGCAGAATCTTAAAATGAATTAAGTCTTTTTTTTTTTTTTTTTTTTGAGACAGAGTCTCGCTCTGTTGCCCTGGCTAGAGTGAGTGCCGTGGTGTTAGCCTAGCTCACAGCAACCTCAAACTCCTGGGCTCAAGCGATCCTCCTGCCTCAGCCTCCCAAGTAGCTGGGACTACAGGCATGCGCCACCATGCCCGGCTAATTTTTTCTATATATTTTTAGCTGTCCAGTTAATTTCTTTCTACTTTTAGTAGAGACGGGATCTCACTCTTGCTCAGGCTGGTCTCGAACTCCTGAGCTCAAACAATCCGCCCACCTCGGCCTCCCAGAGTAGTGCTAGGATTACAGGCGTGAGCCACCGCGCCCAGCCCTGAATATGATTTTTTAAATAATTAAAACAGTGTTATTAATATATTAGGGGTTACAGTTACATCAGGGGTTGATGTCTTACTTTTAAAGAAGTGAGGAAAATATAACCCATAAAAAACTTGCTGTAGGTTATAATTTTAAATGTAGAGCCATAATCTTTTCACTCTAACACCGTTTTAGATACAACCTGCTGTTTATATACTCATGGTTGCAGTAACATGAAGGGAACCAACCGAGTAATAGGGAGGGGAAGGAGAACTCATTGAGTTAGGGGGCCAGGAACTTTATAGTGTTATCATTTGATTCTCCTAGGCACCTGTAAATTAGATATTATTACTCTGTTTAAAAGACGAGGAAATCAAGTCTCAAGGAGTTTAAAAAACTTGCCCGAAATTACAGAGCTACTAAGCGGCAGAATCAAGATTTTTAACAAAATCCATATCTTTCCTGCTACTCTATGTTTATTTTTTAAAGGTATTTTTATTAATATTATATCATAAAAACATTTTTCTTATTTTAGAGTAGTTTTAATATTAATAACACGTTTGGTAGAATAATATTTCATTGTATTAGTAGTCTGTAGTTTATCATTCTCTAAATATTGGACAGCTGAATGTTTTCAGTTATTTTGCTATTATAGATAACTCTTCAGTGAGTGACTTTATCCATGCATCTTTTTGCCTTTATTGAATTATTTCCTAACAAAATATTTATTGGAGAGAAATTAGTGAATCAAAGGATACATTGCTTTCTTAGTAGTTCTTGCTACACAATGCCATGTTGATTTCCAAAAGGATTTTTTGAATTTGCTTTTTGTAGAAATTGCTGTACTCTATTTAATCAACTGTAAATGTAAAATTGTACGATGTACATAGCAAACGATTTAAAGTGTATATATCTAAAGGAAATAAAATAACATGGTAACTATTTATTGTATCAAGAGTAAAGTGGAGGAGCTAGGGAACCATCTTACAGAAACAGCTGGAGAAGGCCTAGGAATAGAACTATTTCTAGAACTGGTAGCTAGACAGTTGTTGGGAGAGAATGCTCTGAGATTTAATAGAGTGATGGTTTTACCTGGTTTGGTGTAACTGGCAGGATATTTTCAGTTAATCTTTATGAGTTGAATTTGATACAAATTAAGACCAGGCTGTAGTTTTAATTTTAATCTCTCTTTGTTATAATCCCTTTTGGTTCTTTTCATCCGCCTTTCTTTGCTAACATTGTAATTCATGAGTGAGAATTTAAATGTTTGCTTCATTTGATTTGAGAAGCATTAGGAGACTGTCCTATTTTACTTACAAATAGAAGTTTTATACTGAGTATTTACGTAGAAGGATCATTATGTTGTAAATGTCAGTGTGTTTTCTTCATTAAATGACTTGGGTAATATTTTATTATGAAATATAGAAAAGGTGACAAAGTTAATGTCATTTCAAATAGTATACTTACACCTGGTTTCTGTGAAAATATGTACACATATCTGTACAGTTGACCCTGGAACAATGCAAGGCTTAGGGACACCGACCTCCTACTCACTCAAACATCTGTGTGTAACTTTTTTTTTTGAGACAAGGTCTCACTGTGTTGTCCAGGCTGGAGTGCAGTGGTGTGATTATAGCTCTCTGTAGCCTTGAACTCCTAAATTCAACTAATCCTTCCACCTTGGCCTCTCAAAGTGCTGGGATTACAGACTTCAGCCATATATTTCCACGTCATTCTTCATAATTGCCTTATACTGGCTAAACACAAAATGGAAGCTAACCTTAACTGGACTGATAATGATATCCCTTAACAGTTGGAGAAAGGAACTACTTTACCCAGCATTTTCTTATCATCTCCTTACTTTCCTTTTATGCGACATGAATAGAAACAGTGTACTATAACCAGAAGCCTTATTTATTGAGGATTAATATGTTATAGGCAGTATAATAAAGGCTTTATTACTACATCTGTTACCTCTTGAATCTTTCACAAGATTCACAAGAATTATGCACTATGCTTCCCATTTTACATACTAAAGAGATAATTAGAGAAGTTAAGCAACTTGCTCAAGTTAGTAAATGGCAGAATTGGGACTTGAATCTAGGCTCTTTGATCTAAAATCCATACATTTAACTTCTACCTCTTATTATATGTCGTGTGCATTTTTAGTTAATGGACTATAATACTTATGGTCATATGCTTTAAGCCTTTAGTCTCCGTTTATAATCTCAAGAAAATCTTTACATTCTCTTTTTGAATCCAAAATGTTCATGGTAAGATTTTGATATTGACAAACAGTTCTAGGGATAGAGTTCAGAGAACAAGAGAGATCATCTTTAGTTAGAGAAGTTGTAATTTTGTTTGATTCTTAAAAATAGATGTTTAGTATAGGTTTCTTTGAAGGCAATTTATGTATGGTAAGAGAAATACAGCTTACTTTAGAAAGTGGATACTTACTGTTAATTAGCATCAATATATTAGTATTTTATCTGAAATTTTAAAAGTTGTATTTAAGGATTACAAGAGTTTATTTTTTCCAAATGAAGATTCCATGGAAATGCTTTACTGTTTTTATGCCTTTTACCCCCTTGGGGATGTGGGTAGGATATAAAAATGGGATTTTTATTGACGTTTTCCAGGGATAAAGTTGTTAATTCATTAGCATCCTCCAGAATTGGATAATGATACTTTTTGAATCATTATAGGCTTGTGGATTTTAGTATTTTTTATGTGTCTGTGCAGTGCAGTTATTATCCTTATTGATATTCAAGTCATTCCTGGGCAAGTCTCTTCAAGTTGGCTCCTGAGCACTTTTGATGCCACACTAGTGGTCTTTGTAGGCTTTCTTGCTTTCTGATATGACATGAAGGGTGTTTGAGGTTTATCTTTTCCAAATATCCTCCCTGTCTGGAAATAGCCAGTGTCAAAAGAGCCATTGTTCTTTTCTCTTTTTTCTTTTTTTTTGAGACAGAGTGTTGCCATTGCCAGGGCTAGAGTGTGGGTGACATCGGCTTAGCTCACAGCAACCTCAAACTCCTGTGCTCAAGTGATCCTCCTGCCTCAGCCTTCCAAGTAGCTGTGACTACAGGCATGTGCCACCACACCCGGCTAATTTTTTCTATTTTTAGTTGGCTGGCTAATTTATTTCTATTTTTAGTAGAGATGAGGTCTCGCTCTTGTGGAGGCTGGTCTTGAACTCCTGACCTCAAGCGATCCTCCCACCTTGGCCTCTCAGAATGCTAGGATTACAGGCGTGAGCCACCACACCTGGCCCCTGGTTCCTTTTTCTAACTGCTACAATCTTTTTCATTCAACTATTTCTCTTTATAGCCCCTAGAGAAATTTATTTTTATAAAAAAGAATTCAACTCTTCAGCCACCTGCCCCTCTATGGAAAGGTAGAAATATATCTTGAAAGGAATTGGGATTAATAACCTCTAAAGCAAAAGTCCTTAAACTTTTCGGTCTTATGGCTTTTACTCTTGAAATTATTAAGGGCTTCTAAAACCTTGTGTTTATATAGGTAAATATCAACCAATATTTACTATATTAAAAGTTAAAACTAAGATTCATAAAAAGACTTATTAATTTATTTTAAAATAACAGTGATAAACCCATTATATGTTTACATAATAAATTTTTTGAAAGATAATTATATTTCCTAGAACAAAAATATCTAATGAGACAAGTGAGATTGTTTTATATTTTTGTACATCTCATTAATATTTGGCATAGTGGAAGACAGCCATCTGGATTCCCATATCTGCTGTACATTTAATCTATTGCAATATGTTGTTTTGGTCTGAGGTATACGAAGAAAATCTGGTCTTACACACATATGTGGTTGGAAAGACAGGAGTATTTCAATAACCTTTCAAATAATTGTGGATATTCTTTCTTGACACTACATGAAAATTTGACAAAAGTGGCTTAAAAATTAATTGGAATATGAAATCTGCAATAATAGCAAGGCATATTATGTACTTTATTAGATTAGACTCTCTTGTCTATCTTGTACTTTGAATGACTCTTTTTTTTTATCAATCGGTCACTTGGAAAATACTGATTCTTGGTTAGTGATGCACATCTTCCAAATCTTGACACATTACATTATACAGTATCAAAGAAAAAATCACATCTGTTGATATCAGCATAGATCTCATCAGAAATGTCTTTAGATGTGGCAGATGCAAGTTTTCAAAAATTCTAATTCTTACTTGAATGACTGGATTTTATATTTAACAATAAAATGGCTGCTAGATACCGAAGATTAAACCATAGTTTGAATGTCAGTTGTTCTTTCAAGTAAAATGGCGTTCCACAAAAAGTGGCTAGTTAACTTGCAACTCAAATGCTTTTCTTTGACAACCATTATTTTGGTATGCAGCAGAAGTGTTTTATGCATACTTCTATTTCCTCACTCAGCATATTAAAAAGATGTGTACCCAAGGGTTGAGATATAAAATTAACTCTTACTGACTCATCAAGGACTTAAGTGAAACTGGGTTGGTATTTTTTTATCATTGCTAATTGTGAAGACTACAGTGACTAATAGTACAGTACTACCTTGATTCATGCTAAGATACTAGCATTTTTTCCCATCATTACTTTTGTACAATGACTACAAATGTCAACACAGTGAAAAAAGACAAATAATATTATGAAATAATATTTTGACCTTACAGACCACCAGGGTCCATGAACCATACTTTGAGAACCACTGCTCTAAGTTATTTGAAAATGCCTAGAAATCTTTATTAGTCTTTATAAATCTTCCTGCTTTCTTGTCTTCAACCAGGGTTTCTTCAATTTTTACTATTCCAGATAAATTAAATTAAATTATTTCTCAGTTTTACCATTTTTGTTTTGCAAACATTGCATGCA
This sequence comes from Propithecus perrieri, assembly GCA_963574695.1. Classification (NCBI taxonomy): domain Eukaryota; kingdom Metazoa; phylum Chordata; class Mammalia; order Primates; family Indriidae; genus Propithecus; species Propithecus perrieri. Next base: position 7,365 of record CAUYRB010030798.1, on the reverse strand, counting down.
GAATTTCACTGCACATGTGGAGAGCTTTCAGCTACATGGTCATTTGAAAATACTTTGAATAGATGTCATATATTTTAAGCCCCTTGCTTACAAATGAATATTTGGCTAGAGTGTGTAAATAAATGGGGTGTTACAGATGTACTCTAGAATTAAACAGTTTCAATGTGAGTTTTAGAGGTAATTCAGTATTTCTTGGTTGTATTAATGTGACTATAAGAGGAGTGGTAGATCACACTTGCTTGTTTATTTTTTTCTTCATTTTTTAGTGGCTTAATTCCACCCCTCTCCATCCCCAGTTGTTCTCCTTTGAACTAGAACAGCTAAAATCATTTAAGAGAAATAAGGATCCTTTGTGTATAGGAACATTTGGGGGCAGGGAAATGGGAAGAATCCTTTATAATATGATTCATTCCTAATCGGAATTGTTTTCCTGACATTCATTGGAGTGGGGGATGGGGTAGTGGGTACTTAGGTCTCAAACTTTTGAAGTTTTATTTCATTCTGACTTTGCATTATTCTCATTAAAAACAACAACAACAACATAGCTTCCAGTGCTTCATTAAAAAGTTAAATCTATAGGTGGCAGTGATAGTATTGGAGAGTGCTAGTTGTTTTGGACACTGCCATCTGTTTCAATTTTTTCCATCAGTGAGAAAGCACCTCTAACACAGCTAGCTAATTAGGCCTAAAGAACTTGGGTGTTTCTTTGTTTGTTTAGCTTCTATGGGAAGGTTTTCTCCTGCACTGAAACAGTAGCCAGATATCAATTAATAAGGACAAATTTTAAAAAATATTGGGAAATATTGTAACCAAAATTATTACATTGGCCACAAACATATCACTATTTTGGCAATATATCGATACATTGTCTCATAATCATTTTTAGCCCAAAATTAATCCCAGTTTGTCTGATTCAGCTTCTCCTTTTTCATGTTGAGGATACTATATTTCTCAAGAAATCTTTTAGCTATTCATAGATTATAGCAGTATTCTGACAAGGCATGGTATAAAAATTTTGATGGTGAAAATTTTAAAAGCTTCTCTTCAGTATTTTCTTTTTATAAACCACCTGTTGTCTTATGTGCATAGTATATACATTTGAACAAAGTGCTCATTACTTGTCAGCCATCAGTGGCAGCATAGAAATTACTTGTGGTACTTGCTTTGCAAGAACTTCTTTTGTATTTGTGACATCAGCTTTGTTTTATACAATTAAAGTATTACACGCTAGAATAATCTAAATTGCAACCACCAAATGGTGATGTAGTTCTTTTTGCCTTCAACTGAATTGTTTACTGATTGTATGCAGCTATCGACTACTGTTTAACATGACAGTTTCATAAAAATCTCTCCCTTATTTTGGTAGCAAATAAGAAGGTGGTTATATTATTAAAGGTATTTTTCAATTTTAAAATGTACTTTTAATAAATATGACATTAAGAGATAAAATGTAGAAAACCTCATGTGTGTGGAAAACCCTTCAACTATACAATTTGATTTTCAAATGAAGTTTAATACCATAATATGTTATATTCATGATCACTTTAATAGTATTGTTCTAATTTTTAAATTCCTAGTTAAAGGTGTTTTTCAGTCATTTTTATTCATTTTCTTCTGTTAATAAGGAAAAAATATAACTGATAAAAACTTAAGATTGATACTAGAATAAATATTTAGACTGTTAGATAACTTCTTTTATATTTGTGTGAAAATTAACTCTACACAGCAGTCTTGATGCTTAGAGAACTTTACCAGTGGATTCTAAGTAATCTCAATTTTTTTCTTTTGATGTCTTGTTAAATAATCCTGGTTATAATTTATTTAAATAAGTTAACAGCACTAGTATATTGACATTATTTGAGTTGACAAGTATTTTCTTCAGATAATTATTTCAGTGAACAGGTTTCAGAATTAATGGAATAAAATTACTCATTTAAAGCAAGTTTATCTTGTACTTTGTGAAATGCTTTAAGAATGTCACTATTTAGTTTTTATTTTAATAATAGGTAAAAGGTACAGTTTAAGAATATTTTCCAGTAGCCAATGATAAGCCTCTGCAATATAATTGGATTGCTAAATCTGAACAATAGTTTGTACACAGAAGCTCTACATAAATTCAGTGATTAAAAAGCAGGAAACTACTTACAAATAAGACTCTTTTCTATTTAGAAACAATCTGAATCTAAATGGGAACTTTATATTTGCAAGAACAAAATTTGGGGTTTCTTTTTCACTGCTTGGTTGCTCTGATGCGAGTGTTATAATATAGTGGACATTAATATATAAGTAAATGATTAAATGAGTCATAAGATGGAACATCTGCCTCAGAAGGCCTTTCAGACAGTATGAGTTATGTTGTTGAAGTCTCTAATCAGTGCATCTGTCCCTGAGACTTTAGTTGGTACAAGGATAGTTTTCTATTTTGGATTAGTTACTATATGAAGACAGCATATTTAAAAAATTTTTTTCATGCTTGCAACTGGAAAATTTGTGCCTGTGATATTTGAATAAAAAAATTACAGCAATGATTTTTTTTTAGCACAGTAATAAATAAGTGATAGCAATAAATGTATAAACTTTAACTTTTACGTGCTTTAAAATGGTTATTTATGGTAGGATTTTACATTACTGACCCATGGGTCTTAATGTCTTACATTAAGGAGGAAATATTCTTTCCTTAATTATTGATCTTACAGCAGGAGAGAATTCCACATGGAGGCTGAAGCACAGCAGGATTCAGATAGGATATTTAATTAAAACAAAAGAGTAGGCCACTTCTGAATTGGAACATTACTATAGTTTTAACATTGCACAGAGAGAGAAAGAAAATATGAATATGAATGTGCATGTTCATATGTTTTATACAAGGTAAAAACTCCTAACCAAAAGCATATTGTAGAATACCAGAGGATGATAATGACATAGAGTTGTGGTACGTGTATGTGTGTTTTCTTCTTTATAATCAACAACCTAAGGAGAGAAATTCTTATGGCCATATTTTCACTAACGGATGCAATCTAATGAAGAAATTTGCCTTTCTTCCCTTAGAAAATTTAAGCTTAGCTTTTTAATTAAACTTTTTTACAAGAAAATAATGAGTGTAATTCAAATAGAATATGAGAGTTTGAATAAGGATTTGGCACATGTTAATTTAGATGTTGGGATCTTTAAATCTTGGAAATATAGAATAGTCATCAGGAAATATTTTTATTTTAAGAGAGAATTTAAAAAATTTATGAGACCTTCCAGTTTTTGCCTTGGGGTATAGAGAACTGGAAGGGGTATCCCTCCACCCTCACAATGAAAAAAAGCCTGACTAACTTCAGAGTCTAAGGACATACAATGCCTGTGGGGAAGGAGGAGACACTAACATTCACTTACCTGAGTGTCTACCCCAGTTGGACATCTGGGTATCTCAACAGCTGGTCACCAGTGAGAAGAATTCAGCTAGAATTGTGACAAATTAGCGAAGGTTAGGTACAGGCCAGCAGGAATATGTGATACCTATGAAGGCTGCAGAAATTAGGGGACCCTGTTCCCTCTTGTATGTTATTTCCCCATTAGTGGGTGGGGTAAGAATCCCAGGAGATGGGAGATGGGAAAGAGTTCCCAAAATTATGCATTGTGGCACATACGCTGGGGAGGAGGACAGCAGCACCAGGATCCTTCTCCCTTTTCTCCACTGTAAAACAAAGTCTTCATCTGTGAACAGTGAGTGGGGTGAGGGTGGGAGGAAGGAGGCAATAAGCACAACAAGCCTTAGGGCATTGATGGAATTCATTATGAGTGGGGAAAGAAAAGTGTGTGTGTGTGTGACCTTTCTCAGGAGTATAAGGGGCCCACAACTACGGGCAGGGAGAAGAGGACTGAAAAAGCTCACCTTCGAGACCCAGGCTGATATATGACTAAAGCTGGGGCTTGCCCAGAGCAAGAGAGCATGGGCCCCCAACTGTTTCTTACCACCAAACTATCAGGTTTCAGATAAGTAACAGCAGAATACTGCTGGGTTAGGGACAGGGCAGGAAAAAAGAATACACAAAGAGGCTCAGTACAAAGGGAAGACCTAAACTCACAATAGATAAACATTGTTATGATAAACTAACCCCCTTCCTAAACACACGATATCTTTATGAGAATTTGAAGCCTGTGGTACGCTGAGGGTGACAACAGTGGTAACTTTGAACCCAGCCCAACTTCTAACTAGATAAACTCTAACCCTTCAATGAAAGCCTGGGAGATGGAAAGACTTGCCCTTTTTCAGGCATAAAAACTATTTAGTTTCTGCTGTCCCACACAAGATACCTTTCAACAAAAAATCATGAGGCATACAAAAAGGCAAGAAAGAAAAAGCACAGGGGTAAAGTAATCATTGAAACTAGTCTCAGATGTGACACAGATATTGGAACTATCTGACAGGGAATTTAAAATTTCTTAAAATCTCTAACAGAAAAGGTCGACAACATGCATGATCAGATGGGTAATTTTAGCAGAAATAGAAGGAAAGAAAAAGGGAAAGGGAAAAACTGGAAATGAGAAACACAGTGGACAGAGAATGCTTTCAGTAGGTTCATTATTAGAGTCTATACGGCAAGGAAAGAATCAGTGAATTTCCAAGATGGGAATTTCAATAGAAATTACTGAAATTGAAACAAAAGGAGAAAAGAAGTTGGAAAAAAACAGGAAAGAAAAAAAGCAGTGGAAAATCATCAAAAGGTATAATATAAATATAATTGAAATGCTAGCAGGTAAAGAGAAAGAAAATGGGGTAAAAGAAATATTTTAAGAAATAATGAACAAGGATTTTCCAAAATAAATGAGAGACACAAAACCACAGGTCCAGTAAGCTCAGAGGATAACAAGCAGGATAAATACCACACATATATAGTCACACACATAGCCACATCATGTTTAAACTGCTGAAAACAAAAGTCAAAGAGAAAATCTCAAAGGCACCCAGAAATAAAAGTAACATTACATACAGAGAACAATAGAGATTTTGTGTGTGATGGCTAACTTTTTGTCAGAAACTATGGAAAGTAGGAGACAGTGGAGTGATTTTAAAGTGCTGAAAGGAAAAAAAAACCAAACTGTTAGCCCAGAAATCTATAGCTAAGGAAAATAGTTTTCAAAAATGAAGTAGTCTTTCATAGGCAAACAAAAACTAGGAGTCCATTGCCAGTAGCCTCCTATACAAGAAATGTTAAAACTAATTTTTCAGAGTATAATTTACACAAACTTAGTTCTGCACAAAGATCACGGGGAATGGAATAAATTAAGGAAAAAAATTGATATTTTATTTTTAATTGTTCTGAAACAGAGGCAAACTTTTCATAGGAAGGACTAGATAATAAATATTTTAGGCTTTGAGGGACATACAGTCTGTTGTAGCTACTCAACCCTGTTGTTGTAGTGTGAAATACTTAAATCAATGAGCATGGCTGTGTTCCATTAAAACTTTATTTTCAAAAATAGGTGGTGGGTCATCAGATTTGGCTCATCATCTCTAGTTGGCCCACCTTCGCTCTATTAAAAAAAACTGTCTGAAGCAAAAATAATGGCAATGTAGTAGGTGTTTATAGCATATATGAGTGTAAAGGTATGACAAAAATACCACAAAGATGGAAGAGAGGAATTCAGAATATATTGCTATAATGTACTTAACATCAAAACATGAAGTGGTATACAGTTTGAGTATTCCTAATCTGAAAATCCAAAATCTGAAACTTTGTGAGTGCTGTTGTGACGCCCAAAGGAAATGCTTATTGGAGCATTTCAGATTTTTGGATTAGGTAAGTATAATGCAAATGCTCTAAAATCCCAAAGAAAAAAAAACTCTGAAACACTTCTGGTCCCAAGCATTTCAGGTAAGGGATACTCAACCTGTAATATCATTTAAAGGTGGACTCAGATTAATTAAAAGTGTATATAATGAACCTTAGGACAACTATGAAAAATTTTGAAATAGAGGCATAAATAATAAATCTATAGAACAGATAAAATGAAATCACAAAGAAATCCATAGCACAAAAGAAATCAAAAAAAGAAGATGGAATAGAAAATTGCTAGCAAGGTAGTAGATTTTAATCTAATCATAGCAATAATATTAAAATGTAAATGATCTAAATCAGAGGTTGGCAAACTGCTGCTAACTATGGTTTCATTTGTTTGTACACATATGCTGTGATTAAGAGAGTTCCTGGACTTAAACAGGGCATCTAAAATTTAGATACTCATATACATGCATCTGGAAGAATTCAGATAATGCAGGGGTGAGTGAGACCCACCGGTTTAATAGTCTTTTTTTCAAGAAAATAATTTTCATTTTAGGGGAAAAAATTGACTTGGGTGAATTTGGATAGAGATAAAATGGGATGTTTTACTTCAGACTTTAGGAATACCTTTGTGAAATAAAGGAGTGAAAGCATTATTGTAAACATAAATGTTGAAGCTGTTCTGTCATGTCAATTTCCTAAGTGACATTGGATCAAGAGATATTTTCTTTTTTCTCTTTTTAAAAATACTTTGTTTAAAATTGACAAGTATAAATTATATATATTTATGTTGTACAATGTGATGTTTTCATGTATGTAACACATTGAGGAATGGCTAAATTAAGGTATTTAATATATGCATTACCTTACCTACTTGTCATTTTTTTGTTTGTGATAACACTTATTAATAAAATCTATTCTCTTAGCAGTTTTAAAGTGTACAAATATATTAACTATAGATTATACATTGATTATATATAATCAATGTATCCTTTGACCAGGAGTTATTTTCTAATGTAGAAAGTTTTCAAAATTCATTTGTGACGTAGAACCCATTATTAGTTACACACCTATTCCTAGAGCTTAGGTATACATTTTCCTTTTGAATACTGCTGAGTATACTACAATAGGATTACAATAGAAATGTTTCCATATTATTCTTTGATAAATACTAATGTGTGGTAGATCAAAATCTGTTCTTAATATTCTTTGTAACTTTCATGTAAATCACTTGAAGGTGTACTTATTGCCTTTGAAGATAGAATTTCACATAGTCATTATTGAAGTAACCTAGCTCTCCGGGAGGCCAAGGCGGGCGGATTGTTTGAGCTCAGGAGTTCGAGAGCAGCCTGAGCAAGAGCGAGATCCCGTCTCTACCAAAAATAGAAAGAAGTTAATTGGACAGCTAAAAATATATAGAAAAAATTAGCCGGGCATGGTGGCGCATGCCTGTAGTCCCACCTACTCAGGGGGCTGAGGCAGTAGGATTGCTTGAGCCCAGGAGTTTGAGGTTGCTGTGAGCTAGGCTGACGCCACGGCACTCTAGCCCGGGCAACACAGTGAGACTCTGTCTCAAAAAAAAAAAAAAAAAAAA